>MU843459.1:255084-271540 GCA_030867255.1 Colletotrichum somersetense | reverse complement strand
CTTTCCCTTCCTTCCTACTGCTATAATCTTAACTTTTACTTAGGTTAGTGCTTTATATATCTTTATATAGAGTTTTTAAGTAAGTTTAAAGGTATTAAGAGTGTCTATAGGTTTATTATAGATAAGGTTCTCTAGTAGGAGCTAATAGAGGTAAAAGTAGGCTTATATAAGTGCTTAAGGTTATCTTTAAAGATCTATTTTATACTTAATTTTCTAATTAAACTGTCTTATTTTACTATATATAGATTATAAGGTCTTAATTATATTATAGATTACCTATTTATTATATTTATTTAAAAGTTATCTAATTATATAACTTATATAAAGGTTACTATTATTTTTAAGGTTTTCTTATTATTTTAGCCTAGTATAAGTTATAGCTTTTTTCTTAACTGTAACTATTTTAATTAGTTAGGTTTTTATTTTTATCTTTTTAAAAGTAGTTTTTTTTATATTTTATTTAAGTATATATTACTTTTAATAGCTACCTTATACCTTAATTTATTATTAGAGTTATTTATTAATAATTCCTAAAGTGTCTGCTATATATAGCTTTTAAAGCTATTTTTATATAGTATTTTATACTTAAATAAGTATAGTAATTAGTTATTAGTTTTATTTTTTAGACCTTTAGACTTCTTAAAGTTATTATTTTCTAGTAACTATAATAGTTTTAGTAACTTAATATAGTAGGTTTTTATTAAGCGCCTTAAGTTTATTATAGTTATTCTAGGCGGCTTTCTATTATTCTAGCTGTTTTTCTACTAGTTTTAAGTTTTTAACGTTAAGTAAGGTAAAAAGTTATATCTTTAATTAGTTATATATCTCTATAAGCTTTATAATAAGTTTATAATTTTATATATTTATTACCTTTTTACTTTTTTTACTATATTAGTAGGTAATAGCTATAGTTTTACTTTTAGGTTTTATTAGGTATTATCCTGCTTACTCCTTACTATCTTAATATATAAGGCAGTTATTATTATAGCAGGTAGTCTATATAAGTTATATATAAAAGATTTCTTTTTAAGCTATACTAGCTTTTTTAACACTTTTAAAAAGTAGTTTATTTTATAGTCGTTTAGGTTATTTATAGTCTTAAGTAAAATATCTTATCTTTTTATAGTTAAAGTATTTAATAGTATTAGGATCTTATATAGGTTACTTATCTTATTTCTTAATAACGCTAATATCTATTAGTCCTATATATTGCCTATAAGATATACTTAGTTAATTATTATATATTAACTACTAGTTATTATATCCTTTATTTTACTAACTAGGTTACTTAGGTCTTTAAGTATACTGTTTGCTTATATTAGCGTTTAGCTTCTATATCTTTTTTTTCTTTTTACACTATTTATATAGGTAGGTATTAATCTTAATAGTAAGTTTAATATAAGATAAGAAATCCTTTAGTAGGTTTATAATCTTAATAAGTTTATCTTTAACGTTATCTTTAAGTCCTTAATAGAATATAAAGATTAAAGATTTCTAGGTAATATTAAGTCTAGCAGTAAGTCTTCTAAACTTAACTATATAATATAAGGCTGCCTTAGTTTATTATAGGCTAAATAGCTTACACTTAGCTTATTATTTCTTATTAGGGTTTTAAAATAGTAATTATAAGGCTTTTATAAAGCCGGTTATACTTTTAAAAATATATTATATTTTAAAAAAGCAGATTATAAGATCTTTACTATTCTTAAAAAATTCCTTTAGATAAGGTTCATATTAAAAGAACGTTTTCCCCTTTAAAAAGGTTTTTATATAGATAACCTTTTTAGTTTTATTTTAAAAGTTAGTAGTATAAAAAGTCTAATAAGTATATACTTAGATTAAAAATCCTTTTAGTTATCTACTAGTGCTATTATAGGTATTAGGTAAATTAAGCTTAAGCTTATTATATCCTTTTATAGAGGTTATAATAATATTAGCTACCCTTTATAAGGTTTAGTTATTTTTTTTAAGCTTAGTAGCCTCTTTTTCTTTTTTTTTAAGTTTAGTAAGGGTTACAGTAAATATAGATTAAAGTTTATAGACTTTACTGCCTTTATCTTTAAGCTTACTGTTAAGCTTATTAATTATATTTTATATCTTAACTAGATTAAAGTTATTTTTTTCTATTTAACCTATAATAATATTATAGGCTTACTAAGTGTAGTCTAGTTTTTTATTTAAGGCTTTAGTATCTTTTATCTTATTATTTAGACTATATATAGGGGTAGCTAGGGCTTTCTTTTTACTAAAGCTAGATAAAGTAAAAGTTATTTATAGTATAGACATCTTATTATTATACTATTAGGTAAGTATTAAGGTTAACTTACTTAATAAAAGTAATTAAAATATTATAATTAGTAATCTAATAATAAGGTTTCTACTAATAGTATAACTAAAGTTAATACTTAGTAATAGTAGTATTAGCTTATTAGTCTATTAATTACTTAGTAATCAGTTAGGTAGTTAATAGGTATAAAGGTAGCTTATATAGCTTCTTATTAATAAATCGTTAAGTTAAATACTAAAAGGTATTTAGAGAATATATTATAAGTTAATTATTAAAAAGCTATAAAAGTCTATCCTTAAGTGTATTTAGGCTTATCCTATATATAAGTCTTAATATTATCTTTTAGACTTATAATTATTAATTTTATTAGTCCTAATTATTTTATATACCCTATTAAGCGCTTAGTAGGTACTACTAATCGCTTAATAGGTCTAGGTAATCGCTTAGTAGGTCTTATAAAATAATCACTTTATCTTATTACTATATAACTTATCTATAGTTCTTTTATTCTAGAGAGTCATCCTTTTATTATTTATATAAAGGTTATAGTGCCTACTGGTCTGTCTTGCTAGGTAGGGTAACTATCGCCTATAACTTATTAGGTCGTAACATAAGTAATAGAGAAAGGAAGGTTTAATAAACCTTATATACAGGACAAACTACCTACTTATATAGACCTTAAGGATAAGGCCTTTAGAAGGGAGACCTAATGTTATAACCTAACAAGTTATAGGCAATAGTTACCCCACCCAGCAAGACAGACCAGCAGGCACTATAACCTTTATATAAATAATAAAAGGATAACTCCTTAAAATAGAAGAACTATAGATAAGTTATATAATAATAAGATAAAGTAATTACTCTATAGGACCTATTAAGCAATTACCTAGACCTATTAAGCGATTAGTAGTACCTACTAAGCGCTTAATAGGGTATATAGAATAATTAAGACTAATAGGATTAATAATTATAAGTCTAGAGGATAATATTAAGACTTATATATAGGATAAACTTAGACGTACTTAAGGACAGACTTTTATAGCTTTTTAATAATTAACTTATAATATATTCTCTAAATACCTTTTAGTATCTAACTTAGCGATTTATTAATAAAAAGCTATATAAGCTACCCTTATGCCTATTAACCACCTAACTGATCACTAAGTGATTAACAGACCTATAAGCTAATATTACTGTTACTAAGTATCGACCTCAGCTATACTATTAGCAGAAACCCTACTGTCAGATTACTAACCGTAACACTTCTTATAATAGGCTGCTTTTATAAGACTAAAGACTACTTAATTAAGTAGCTAGAGGATATAAAAGGTATATAGTAGTAAGAATAATAGATAGACGTTATTAGTATAATATAACTATATAAAATCTGTTATTATATAACTCTTATATTTATCTAGAATAAGGAGTCTAGCCTAATTAGGTTAAAAGGGCTTAATCTAAAAGAGGAAGACCTTTTATAACTATTTAATAGCAGTAGTATCTATAGTCTACTTATTTTTTATTACTATAAACTTTTATCTATTATAAGGGTTAAGATCTAAAGGGAACTACTGCTACTAGACTGTCTTACCTTTATATATAACTAAGGGATAAATAGAAATACTGTTACGCTATAGAATGTCTATTTCCTGGGGAATCCACCAGATTGCGCACAGACCAACGGACCGGCAAATTGTCGGTTAGCCGCCCAGGAATTATGGGGACATTGGCGGAGAATTCTCCACCCGTTTGCTGTAAATTCTCCAGGAATCCCCAGAGAATTGTTCGGCCGTTTAGCCTAGAATCCTCCACTATTTGTAGGTAGATCCCCTGCCTATTAGGAAAGGAAGGGGTATCGAATTTACAACCAATGTACCCGCACCAAAGTGCAACAAATACCTTTAGTAGATATACACTTAATAATAGATACCTAGGCTTATAATCTAGGCTGCTTTTTCCTTATAGAATTTATCTTTACTCTACCTAACACTAGCCTATTCTCTCTTTTACCCTTAAGGATACTAGTCTTATCTATATTATATCGATAGGTTAGCTTAATAGCTATAATATAAGGTATTATAAGATATTTAAACTAGTCTCTAATAACCTTAGTAGATACTCTATTAATACGTCTAGAATTAATAAAGCGACTTCTCTAGACCTTAATAAAGGGATTCTTTTACAGGAAGGTATTTACCTATTATTTACTAATAGGCTTAGTATTACCTATTGCTTTAAGAATACGCTAGGCAAAATCCTTTAGCTGTTAATATGTTAGTGTAAGCCTGAGATCGGCCTAGATTTACACCCAACTTGCCAGCTTGGCCTCTTGCTTATAGGAAAGCCTCTGAAAGTCCTTAAAAGCAGAGGACCTCTGTTGCTGGCCTTTAAGGCGATTCTAAAGTGTTAAGCGTAGTATGCCTTATCGCTAGGAGGCAGTGCGATAGGATACACTATTTTCGATATCGGCAAGTGCCCTATAGACCTTAGATTCGGTATATTAAACTATTAAGTGATAAAGAAGGTATCCTAAAAAGATGAAGTAATTTAATAAAAAATAGAAAATGTTGTAATAGTATATAGTTAGAGGTTATATAGAAAGTCGGTGGCTGGGCGGCATTTTTTAGGTGGGCCGAAAGTAGGGGTAGGCCGAAAGTGGGTTACTTGACTTACTTGAAATAATAGTAGAGTTCCTTGACCCTCCCCTGTGCAAACTCACACATCCTCAAAGTTCTCCAGTTCACCCATGTCCTCTGGCCACAACTCATCAGATATCGCGCCTGCGAACACAGTTGGGTCAACAAACTTATACCCCTGATTAGGGACCGTCTTCTGAGGCCTCTTGGCGGCGTTACTTCTCTTCTTGTGAAAGGTGAGCAAAAACGGCGACACTCACTCAGCCCACCCCATTGGCTAGAGGATGACGACCCGAAAAGGCTCCGGACGCAGATTCCATGAATTGGCTCGCAATTTTTCCATGAAAACGTAAATATTGCTCAGGATAACTCCATGCTGAACGCTTAGCGTACATCTACACCATATAGTCTCTATGCACAATCCAGGGTATATGGTCCATCAAGTCCACAAAAATTACCACGCTGTGTGTCCACCATCAATGACCATATTGCTGCCCGTCATGAACGTGCTAGCGTTGCTCATCAAGAAGAGCGCCGCGCCCTTGAATTCCCTTGGCTCCGCCAGTCGACCAAACATGTTGAGACTCTCCCATTCCTCCTTCAATCCAGGGACCTCTTCGAAGTTCTTCTCCACCATGGGCGTGATAATATGCCCTGGACTGATGCAGTTTACTCGGAGTCCGCCCGTCCCTTCCTTGGTGACAGGGCTCCACTCCATCGCAAGGTTCCGCGCCAGTTGAATAACTGCAGCCTTGGAAGAGTTGTAGACCGGGGAAAGCAGACCGTGATTCGCAATCAAACCGGACATGCTGGCGATGAAACAGATACTGCCGCGGGTCTTGTACTTGAACATTTGGCGTGCGACGGATGTTGCTGTCATGAAGACGCCGGTATAGTTGACGGCCATCATCTTGTTCACGTCGTCGACGTTGTAATCGACTGCCGGTGTGATTTGCTGAATTCCAGCGGCGGCCACGCACCCGTCGATTCCTTGGTTTTCGTCGGCGATTTCAGCAACCGTCTTGTCGAGATGCTCGGTATCCACCACGTCGGCTCTCTTGTACTGAAGAGAACCTCCCCATTCCGGCACAACACGGGCCAATGCTTCGGCGTACTCCTCGTGCGGACTTTCTTGTCTATCTAAGCAGTAAACTAGAAAAAATGTCAGCTTCTTTGACCTCACCACTTTGAAGGAGTCATGGTTGATTTTACCTTTACCCCCAGCTTCTGCCAAAGCCTCCGCTATGCTCAAACCAAGCCCTTGTGCGCCACCTGTCACGATGAAGGTACGGCCCTTCAAGTTGAAATCGGCAAACTGCGCCCTGCCAAAGTTGGTTTCTCTCGGGGGCAAGATGTCGGTGGCAGAGTTCTTTCTGGGATCAATGGTGGTTGGCTTTTCCTCGACGTTTCGCCGACGCGTGCTGTGGAACGGCCGGGCGGAAAGTGGTTTGCATGACACCAGTACGGCGGCCGGCGCAGATGTTGCGTGTGAAGGCTTTGCACAAGAGAGCAAGGCGCCACGCACGGTTCTGCGTGCGAGAAACATCTCGGCTACGGGAGCGGAACGGCTGCAATGTGTGCTGCTTCATAAACACGGTATCGGGGTATTGAGTATAAAAGTGTGCTGCGCAGTATAATTGGTATGGGAAAATTCACAAATGAAAAGGATCAAGAGGTCTTCGGGTGCAGTTGATAATTCGTATTACCTACTTTTGAGATAGATAGAATGTTGTATAAGGCGTATGTCGTCGCATTTCGGGGCGGCATGCGAGGCTTCTAAATACTGCCAACGCCTTTCAGGTGCCGCGTGTGTATTTGTGGGGGCATACAGCTCACTGCACAGGGGATCAGGAATAAAAATGTCAACATGAACCGTTTCGATAAATTGCTGACCTCAGAATGAAGCCAAGAGCGTCCTTTTGCTGGGATTGACGTTTTGCTGGCGTCATCCCGAATCCTTGAACCTACAGGGACCAAAAGTTGGCGCAACAAGTTTTGCTTATAGCGGGAGCATTTGTAGCTTTGCCGCGGGAAGTGTATCAGCTCGATATGTGCCAGGGCTGCTGGAAGCAGGTCGGAGCAGCTGCTCCGACTTGCCACTTTTTCTTTTTCTTTTTCTCTTTTCAAGTTATGCCAACCAAGGACAGCAGCAAGGGGTCGTTGTGGCGCTGAAGATCCTCACTCAGACAGCGTTGAGAAAGGGGTCCAAGTCGCAAGCATTATATTTAATTGGGTCTTAGTCACAGGAGGAGAGAACATTGCCTCCATTTGCAGCTAGCAAGCACTCTCCGGCTTCGGGCTGACTCAATGAGCGACAAATCAGGCTCCGTCCCAAACATAGCATACGTGTATTCTGTACATCTGTCGGATTTTCTCATAACGATCTAGTTGGTCCAACAAATGGGACCGCTCCTAATTGCCGAGCATTAATCTGACCGCCATTCGTTTCCCGTTTGGCTAGCTGTCCGCCCCACAGAGCGTTTCGATGTTACGTACTGGTAGGAGGTTTGATAGTCTGTGTTCTAGACGACGCCGCTGGTAAACCGGGGCCACCTCCGCGCGGAGCTGACCTCCGCAAGGTGGGCCAGCCCCTCGGGCCGCCTCGGCGAATTCCGCAAGGCTGAATATTCGAAGTGGGGCTTGACGTCACGTATAGAGCATTCATTCTCTAAGAATAAATATAATTCGAATCCGTTTGAACCCGTGTCTTCACGCAATGTTCCTTCGGATTGCCTCTTATGGTCGCAACTTGCATGTTCCCACTCAGTCTCAAACCGTACCTAGTTTGCCTCCTAATCAAGACATATGTCACGATACATAAGGCGTTAGTTACTGCCTGTAACGATGTCGTTTTGTTACATGACAACATACCTAGGCAGGCCCCGAAGCACAGGTGCAGGGTTTCTATCAAGCTTCGCATCTGTAGGTGGTTCATCCGGTGATCCGGGTCGTGACTGAGTCTCTATATCCTCAAGTTCGACCTGAAGCATCTTCTGGGTGTTCTTCTGAACTTTTTCTCTGTATCTTTTTGCCCTCAAATATGAACCTGAGCTCTTGGACCATGCGACCTTGGGTCATACACACTGTGGCAATTTCTCCCAAGATCTAAATACAACACACGGTATAGTACTTTCAGCCGATGGAGTCGAGGAGAATTGTATTGACGTAAGTGTTAAAGAAAACGGCAAATCGGATAGTACTTTTCAGCAACAGTTCTCTCAGCTTTGTAAATTGTCAGATGTGACTACATCTCAGGAACGGGGGGGACTCTGGAAGAGACCGGCGCAACTATGTACTGTCAAAGATGACGTACCGCTGACTGAATTGGAAAAGCGCTAGAATTTTTTTAAATATAGTAATTTAATATTAGTCCTGCTTAACACAATGGGTAAGCCCTAGAACACCAGGGAAGCGGTTTGCGTAAGTAATCATATCTGAATCAATGTCGTCGAGCCTACTATTTTCAATGTTAGCACATACGTTACGACACATCCGGTAAAATGGACTTACGAAAAGTAAACGAAAATGAAGACCAAGCTGTTATAGAAACCTTTTGGGATTTTTCAATAGAAGTCGGGCATGTGCTACAGTCCATACAGTGTACACAGCAGTAGTTCCAGACTTGTACATTTTCTTGTAAAGATCACCTCTGTTGGAAGGATTGATAAAGACTTCTGCACGCGTTCTGTAGATGTAAAAGGCCTCTTTTCTCTAAGTCTATGTGGCCTTAAACTGGCCCTTAAATAGACCTTCTAGGCTATTGACTTATGCGTACGAATCGTGTTAGAATGCTATTCCAACAACCTCCCTTCCCTCTCTGAAGATACATACCCGAAGATGGAAAAAGATACCTTTCTTAAGCCAGGATAAGGCTGTATCAAGAAAGCAGAACATACAGAAATTTACCTGGATTTTTTACTCATTTGCATTATATGACACAGGGGTCATTACCGATATCCATAAGGGTTTCGGATAATAATTGAAGGATGCAGTGATTATATACTCCTCACAGCTAACATGGGACCTAGGTTCTTCTCGGAATCTCGGAAGCCAAAACCCTGAAGGAAGTTCAGCTTGTTTGCTCCATTGATCAGTGTTTCTTGGTCTAACTTCTCATACCTAGTGACTTGAACTCTTCAAAATTCTCTTTTGGCAAGTTTTAAATCAGTGTTTCACATTTCATGCTTACCTAGCTACAGAAAAGAAAACAATTCCATCTGATCGGAAGTTGGACGAAAGATGCTCTTGAAAGCTTCTTTGAGAATCTAAACAACCAACGGCTTTTGTTTGTATATGGTGCACTACTGCTAAGCTGCATGAATTTTACTTGCTCATAAATCATTTGACGATCGCAAAACCTTTGCAAATAATCAATGATACCACCTGCAAATCATAAATTGCATTGTGAGCAAGGGCATCGAATTCGATGCTCAAAGGCTGCAACGGATGTTTGGCATTAGTTATGTAAGTTTCTGGGCTTCACTATTTCCGTGAAACATCAAAACAGCAATTATTTGCGCGGTTGACTTCTCTGCAATTGTTCACCTCTTACATGTCGTTGACGTTGGAAAGACAAGGTTAAGTTTGCCTCACACTATGCTAATTTCATTCGCAACATGGAAACTTTACTTTCGTGACCGAACGAGAGCTCAAATTGACAGCAGCCACGATACGCTGCGGGGTAAAGCGCCTGGATTATTATGTAGAAAAAGGATGCGTCCTTGTCCCCCTGAAAACGAACGGAAAAGTCACCGGAGAATGCTATTTGGAAGCAAACAGTCTGCTTGAAATTCGAAGAACACCTATAACTACCGAGAAGTCAGCGCCCAACTAGTTACCTGATAAGTCACGGCAAACATCATTTGATATACCAGCTGTGGATTGCGTTCAAATCACAACCTCCCCAGTGTTGCTCCCATTGACTTCGGCGGACAATGCTTTGACGATCGTTTGAGCCTTCGAATCAGGAAAATACTCACTCGTTAACATTTGACCCTGTCAAATACTTCCGCATTGAGGCCTAGCATGTGTCTCATGCGTAGTGTCGGGAGTGAATGGCCGTCTTCTCCCAGCTCCGACTACGAAGTAGAGTCAAATCCCTGTACCTTTATCAAATTCTGCGCGGGGAAAGCACATCCAGAAAGTGGGAGGTGATTACAGCGTAAGAGCGGCGGCGGGTAAACGGAGGGAGAACGACGCTTCATTCTCGGCTGGTTACTTTCGTGGATCGTGTTAATAATGCAATAACATAGACGACGGATCTTATCATGTGTTCCCAAGCCTGGTTGCCATCCCCGTCATCCCGTCTTTATACGATCGGAATCGTCGGGATTCCTTGCATCCGAACGCCAGTAAAACTAAAGTGGATGTCAGCATTTGTTATCGCGATTCCACTGGGTGATCATCATGCCCGCTCATCCTGGTCAGCAGCGAAATATATTATGCTCGAAACCAAGCGCAAGATGGTCGTTTTACAACTCTCAAATCTCAGATCATTGGAACTTACTCGGACAACTTTCAAGATGCGCTTAGTCCGGAGTTACGGCACAACAAAATATTGCAATCTGCTTCAACTGATATTCACCCGGTTAGTCGACCATGTGGCCAGCAATGTGCAGGCCTTGTCCTGAGCTTGGCAGCTCGCCCATTGGAGAATACACGGGAAACATATACTCGCTTCGAGTCATTGTTTCCGAGTGGCTCGCTCATTTAATCTTCAAGCAGGCTCGTTCAGTAAAACATGAACGCCACACAGCGGGTGTTTGGTGATGGCATTTTAGTATCTGTCATCCTCGGCCGAAGGACCCGCTTTTCTGATACGCGCAAGATCATATCGTGAGTGCCAGTGTTGCATTCTAAAATGTCATCGATCTTTCCCGGGTTCCCCATGGGACACCGTGGTCGAACCTACCACCAGATCACACATATACACTTTCATCCTTCCCGGCAGATCATGTGCAGTAACCTACTGTCACGGAGTTCGACCCTATTATGCTCATTCTGCAGGTGATAAATAGCCAGGGTTGCCTATATTGGACGGATACTAACGAATACCACATTAATTATCTCGGGTTTTATCACCCGCACAATAAGTAGACGCTCGTTTATATCCTTCATCCCCATATTTCTTTCCCTTCTTGTATCTATTTTATCTTGATGGTGCCCGTCTATCACATTTCGCCTTGGCGTCTTGACATCGCTTCTGTTTCTTCGCCCGTCGTCCCGACAGCGGCTGGTCTTTTCACTCTTCTTCTTTTTCACATCTGATTCATTCCTTGGGCGTTGCGAGACGTCGCATTTGACTGGTCAAATGGCGCAACCAGAGGACAATGGCCCAACCGTTCTTGCGGTGATATGGTCCCAGGCTGGACTTTCGGCCTTCTTCCTAAGCTTAAGGCTTTATTGCAAGTTCAGGAAGCGCAGTGGGCTTTGGTGGGATGATTACGTACTCATAGCATCGTGGGTATGTTCATGAATCTACCTATCATACTGGCTGAAGCTCCTTGGCTGACACTTTTTGAGGTCTGTCTGTTGATCTCAGTTGTACTGGTCACTTACAACATTTCCCTCGGCTTCGGCAAGCATGTTTTTATGGTGCCCCCCATCAACTTTCCCACGCTTGGCTTCTACGGCAACGTTATCACTACGACATCAATTACTGCAGCGGTGTGGAGTAAGACTTCCTTTGCAATGACGCTCCTGCGAATCCAGGACAAGGGCTTGATGAGATATGTCATTTGGACAGCCATCATCTCCATGAACGTCCTTATGGGTCTCAACGCCTTGGCTGCTTGGGTTCAATGTACTCCGATAGAGAAGTTTTGGATGCCGCAGACGCCGGGCTCATGTTGGGATCCTAGAGTTGCAATATACTACGATATCTTTGCGTCAGGTCCGCAATTCTCCCCAATCTTTTGAAGACTTCTTTTGCTCACATTTTACTGTAGGCTACTCTGCCTCGATGGATATTCTGCTCGCGATGCTGCCTTGGAAGATGATCTGGGGGCTTCAAATGAAAATGCAAGAAAAGATTGGCGTAGCAATTGCCATGAGCATGGGTCTATTGTAAGTGCAGTTTAGCCTTGATGTTGATAGGGGAAACTGTGGTTAACATGCTTCCATAGTGCCGGATCAACTGCCATTATCAAGTGCTTCACTATACCAACTATTCTTTCTGGAGATTTTACCTGTAAGCAGCTGTCAACCCTTTAATCTTTTTGTTAATCAAGCTGACCCATTTATGAAGACGAGGCCAGTCAGCTCGCGATTTGGGGACAAAGTGAGACGGGTGTTACCATCATAGCCGCCTCCATCCCTGTCCTTCGTGTCCTCATACGGGATGTTGCGTCTAATGCTCGCAAGTACTATGGTTCTTCGGGCTCCCGGACCGGCATTGGCCGTGGAGGCAACCTGGGGCGAACCAACACCGTGACTGTGACGACGACTTCACCACAAAAAGGCTCATTCAGAAGAAAGTGGGACAAGTTGGCTGACGATAGGAGCGACAAGAGCGTACTGAGAGACGAGCCGAACATAGACTTCGGCAAGATCGTCCGGACGAATGAAATCGTGGTGCAATATGACACCAGAAGTGAGATTGAAGGGAGGAATGGGAACTATGAGATGCATTACATGGGTCCTAAGAACCCAGGCAACATGGTCTAACAAACTCATGTTGAGTATATTGAATATTACCGTTTTTCAAGTTCCGGATGCTCATGCTTGTTGACCTTCCTCGTCATGTATCGGGATTACCATGACTTCTCTTTCACGTATTGTGTTGGTTCAAGTCTCTGCGATCCCCTAATTTGGTTTGGCCTTCTGCAAGCTGTGGAAGATTCAGCAGGATTAGGAGGCTATCCTTCTGTACGGTTCTTCAGGCATGCATATGTCAATCGAATAGGAGACACCTTATTGAGGTACATTATGATTGATTGAAAAGTATAGTCATATGTCGGGTAGCCCGAGGACTATAAGTCGCTCTTTTACTATCATCACCTAAATATGGCTAGGTGTTTTATAACAAGGAGTGCAGAGGTATGGAAGTGGGGTGCATCCTCGGGAGCTATTGTTTAACGGCAATCAACTCATTATCCTCCGATGTACCCCCTCAAAGCTGCGACCGTCTCTGAAACGTGAAGGGCTGTGCAAATATCTTAAACTACACCCGTAATAGCCACAGCATCATGGCACGGAGAATTTAAGAGAAGATAGGCAGCTAATCCTATGCTAATCGTCTCTTGTGATTATAATCGTTGGTTGCATGTTCCCTGCCTTAATTCTTCCAGCAGGCATTTGGCAACTACCAAGAGAATAACGAGAAGGCTTTTGTTAGAGACATGAAACATGTTGCAGGCATAGTGAGGTTTCTCCCATACGTCGATCAGCCCTGCGGCATCCATCAATGCTTTCCGAAACCCGTGTTTGAAGATCGACACCCAAGGCTTATACATTTATATGTCTTTCCATGCATCAACGGAGACCATAAAGGATTTTTTGCCCCTTCACTTCTGATATTACAATGTGTCAGTGCTGGTGATATGTAACCGGTCATGTTGAGCCGTTACCACTGAGCAGCTTCGTCACACAATCGCAGCACCCATAATGACTCGGCTCGGCTAATTAACAATAACACAAACCTGGGCACTTGGGATCAGGGTGTTTGATGTGCCAAAATCTCAAGTAAAGCGTCTAGATCAGTTAATCGAGCATGGGGGTTCTCGCCGGGCAGTCGTGCCGAGGCCCGAGAGGAAGGTATACGATAAGTGACAGGTTTGCTTTGGTCCTTTGGACGGAAATCTATAGTCAGACATACTACACAGGCCACTACACAACAACCAAATGATATAATCTACTACTAATCGTTCTGACTTTGATAGCATGCCCAAAAACCAAGGGTGCACATGATTTGCGATCGGTAGCAACATATTTATTCACTTCGTCCTTTAGCTTTGCAGGTATGACATGCCAATATCCGATGGTATAATACAGTTGCTCCTCTTCGATAGCGGATACTTCATTCATAACCTAGTAAGTAGCTTATCAAATATAATTGACTAAATTTGGATGCATGCTTTCTCGATAGTCCGCCTGAGGAGAAGTTTGGTGTTCTGCTGCGAATACTGCAAGGCTGGCGATAGTTGATGGAACACTCAAACGGCGTGCTTTCTCCAATACAAAAACTCTCTCATTCCAATATGGTTTTGTTACGCGATGAAAACCATACAAGGGACATAGAAACCTTGGTAAATAGAGACCTTTAGTTCTTTGGAAGCTGGGCGGCACATACGCAAGATTTATCATGATTGTATCCGTATTCCTGCACTATTATCTAATTAAGTGTAATTTCATGTTGCTCATATTGTCCAGACGTTCAGACTCCGCCATACACCAAGGCTGCCATCACAGGTTTGAAGCTCGAATTCAAATCTATCAGACCGAAAACTTGCGTTATACAGTTGAATTAGGAAAAAACGCCATTTTTTAGCGTTTCTTTGGCGCATTGAGTCTGAATTCTTCAAGTATCGTGGCATCTAAAAGCATCGACGTTATGTGCTGAAAGAGGCCGTAGTCCAGTGGGCTTTGGACATCCTTGATGAATCCGAAATATATTATCTCTCAATTGGTTACTTTCTGGATAAGATGATTTGCATTTTCGAGGTTCAGAATGACGAAGAGAACCGGTTATGTCTCTACATGATCATGATCGGCACTCAGTCCAACCTGTAAAGCGTCCTTTGGTATATTTTTCAATCCTGTAATACAGTATTGTTCGTATTCGAGATACTACACAGAACATATTTTCAGGCCTCGTATCGGTAAAAGCGCCCGCTTCTTTGATACCATTTGCAGCGTCATCCTTGGTAGACCGACTCGCATCCCACCATGTCGGCTGAGGGAAACTACGGAGAAGAATAACAGGTGGCATTAAATACAGTCTGCTGGTGCAGATTGCACTCTGGTTACAGCACTAAGCGAAATCGTGGACACTCTCGCAGAGTTCCAACTGGGGATTGTCAAGGCAGAAAAGTTCCCAGAGAGCACGAATTCAAGACAGCATGGAGCAAAAGTCTACTGCCTGGGCTACTGCAATGTCCATAAATCGGATTGGATGAGTTCAGATATTCTCACGATCAGGAATTCTCATTGGTCATATGCATGTTGCTTGCACGTATTATTTCAGGGTCTTGCCGGCGACACATCATGCCTCAACTTGATACATGTAGTGAACAATCAACATTCGCGGATGAGGGTGAAAACAACACATCGCAGCGAAATAAGCAGCAAAACATTGGGCTGTCAGTAAATGTGTTAACGCTGCAGTATTCATATCAGATGTGTGTCCTGAAGCGATAGACTCTTGTGTCAACATCTGATTGAGTCCTCATCATTCTTACAAGCTACTGGTCTGCTAAAAAGAAACCTACTCATGCATGGTTATCTTTTGCCGGTCGGATTTTGTTTTTCTCCCTACTTGCTCCTCACGTGTCTCTGGCGCGTGAAAGAGCGTTCCGTGGCCCATGATGCATTCCCAACTTTATGTCTAAATCACTTGAGCCAGGAAGCAGCGTAACACCACCGTCTGCTACTGGCCTTTCACAATGCATCGATACGTTCAAAAGGCACTCACCAGTAGTAAGCTGCAAGCCCTGCCGGACCTACGTTGAAAAACTTACTTCACTCGAGTTGGTCGATAGCCCGGAAACCACTAATGTAACGCAGCCACTAACCGCGCGAGCTACGATGGCAGCGTCGATAAGTCTTGTATTCTGGAAAGGATAGGGGCAATCTTTGGGTCATAAACGATACACCTTTGATGATGCAGGGTTTGGCGGAGAAGACACGATCTTGAGCCTCCTCTGAGATGGCGAAACAGCTCAGTTCTCGAGGAGCTTCCGTTTCGAAGACCCGCCATTACAACCCGAAAACCTCTTCGACAATGCACATCGGCAGACATCTCCATCTTTTCGACTCTTTTGTGACTCGGCAAAGACTTTTCCCGTCGTGGCGGAGGCCAGAGTCGCGAAAATCGGACGGTGCATCAGTTCAGCTCGACATATTCTCACCAGTCGAAAGGCAATTGCTGAACCATCCCGTTTTCTTGAAAACTTCTCCTTTTTGATAGACACTAAGTCAAGTAACCCACTTTTCGCCCACCCCTGCCTTTCGCCCACCGGTTTACACCAAAAACAGGGTTTTAACGGGTTTAATAGTAGCATAACTAATTAAACAATATATATCAAAACTTCTATACTGTATAAAGTATTATAGAAATAAGCTATATAAAAAGTTTTAGCTTTTCCTATAAAGCTATTATAAAGATAAATAAGTTTAAATATTTTATATAATATTTTATATACTTATATATAGTATTAAGAAAAATATATATAAGAATACTTTCTAATTATTAGTCTAAAGTATAGTATTTAGTGTAATAACAAGCTTTCTAATTAAGAGTTAAAAAATCTCTAAGGATATAATTCTATAATATCTTTTTACTAATATAAATATTTCTTAATAAAAAGTAAAACTT
>MU843459.1:184454-254839 GCA_030867255.1 Colletotrichum somersetense | reverse complement strand
AGTTTATTATAATAGTTATAAATATATATATAAAGTTTTTTAAACACTTTTATAACTAGTTATGCTGATATAGAACCCTTAAAAACCCTGTTTTTAGTGTAAACCGGTGGGCGAAAAGCAGGGGTGGGCGAAAAGTAGGTTACTTGACTTACTAGCAGTCATACCGCGTTGGAGAGAAGAGGGTTGCCTGGTCTCACATAAAACCCCTCTACGATGAAACGCGTGCATGGGGCTGGAACACCAGTGTCTCAATTTGACATCTAGTTACACACGTCATCCGAACGCGTCCTAAGGTTCACATCATCTTCCACTAGAGGTTCAGTTTCTGCGTATCCACTGCTTTAGAAACGAAGTGAAGCACTAAAGATGAGACGACAAGCACGTTGATTGGCTTCCGCTGGGTTCGCCGTTTATCCGTTGGCAGGCTGCAGGCTGCCGCTGCTGCCGCTGCTGCCGCTGCTGCCGCTGAGGACACTGGCTTACTATCAGATGGACCAAAATACTGGTGAATCTGCCGTTGCTTACGAGTCAAAGTCGCATTTATCACATCACATCTCGTGGTCGCAAAGTGGTTCATTCTGTAGCGACGTAGCCCGAGGTGTAGGCCGTGCGGAGTTGCAACGCAAGTTTGATCTTCATATAAAGGCTTGTCTCGACCAGCACAGACGGTTGGTTAGCACTGGTAAAGCTTTTCAAACCAGATACTTCCAGACATAACATGATGAAAAACGCATTGTCTCATCTATTGATAGCCATAATGTTAGTCTTCTTCAGCCGGAAAACTGCAGCAAAGAAATACCTTCAACTAACGGACCATAGGTTGGCGCTGGCGCAAGCTCAGCAAGACTACATTCAGTGTCGGTGCATGACGCACATTACAAATTCGGTCGTCCAGACCGGTGGTCGGGAACTCTGCGGTCAAAAAGGCGGTGTTCTCAGCAGCAACAGCCAACTCTGCACGAATCTGTCGCAGAACTTCACTGATACAGACTGTCGGGCGTTCGGGGACTCGTTCTTCGCAACGTGTGCCACGGTGCGCTCTGCAATTAAGAGAGGAATTCATAAGCGCGAGACTACCCCAATTCAGAGAAAGCCGAGGGGTTGGCATATCGGCCGGGAACCCATCAACCTCCAGATCGTCTCCCGACGCACGATTCCGGACCGGCTCTTGCACAGCTGAATCCTGATTTTGCTAAGGCCATCCAGCTTTGGACAAGTGTTGGTTTCCTTCATATACATAGTTAATGCACTGATAATCTACTCGATTTCAATCGTTTGTGATATTATCCAGATTCTCTTTCGGCCTTGGCACCTGTGCATCCCATTGAGGGTTTTTGAGAACGTGAACTTGCTCACCATACATCTCTATTGAGTTCACTCACGCCTATGTTCCTGATCTCCGAATTCTGATGACTCGATTTCCACTGCGGACCAAGCTTTCTACCCCATACAACCGCGCGGTTAACTATAAATTCCATCAGATCATCCATCACACTAACTATGTTTTCTTAATCTTCTCCGAGAAGCTGGATGGTGTTGTCGTTACAAAGCCTTCTGAACGCTTGTTCGCCTCCGGTGAAACGCATGGTCTACATCAGTCCCGCTCAGCCAAAAAATGTACCGCCGTCTTCGACGCTCTTGTTGTTCGCAAGAATGCAGAAAGACATGGAACCGGGCTCTTTCTCAGTTTCGCGTTTTTTTAGAGATTCGTAGCAGGTCTTTTTCGACGCAACCTTCCTCGTCTGAACTCCATCGCACAAGCCGGGGCTTGATATACTCGGTTCCAGGCTTTCCTTTAGAGTCTGATATGGCATTTGAGAGGGTCTTCTCCCCTTTCTCTGATTGCTTGGTAAGCATATAGATTGGGCTGATTTCATCTTCGATGCCTGATGCTGGTTCACCTATGGTCATAGCAAGAACTTCTTGACATTAAATCTGATTCAAAATTTCACCATCGCGCCGAGAATGAGAGATTGAATATTTTCAGTTACGATAAGGATGGATGGCTTTGTGGGCAGCTAAACTCGTTGTTCGGTTATGATGTTATGTCCTCAAGACCTCAATGAGGACTTCCATGTTCGGTGCTGAAGGAACCAAAATTAGTCCAAGTAGGGCGCGACTATCGTGTAGTGACTTAGCACCTACGCTCTTCATGGTCTTTCACTTGTAGCAGGAAGCCCAAATATGCCATCATCAGCTGTAAGATCAACTATTTCCTCTTCCCCATGTGTTTCAATTACGCCTGAAAGTTCTTTTTAAATTGAACCAGGTTGCTTCGTGTTACGGCTTTGCATCAGTCCTGGTCCCAGCGGTTGTGAAGATCGAGACATTACGATTTTCTAGGCGAGATGATTTAGCACATTTTAGAGATATATTGTTACATGTGTTTGAAAGTTAACAGAAGATGCGCGTCAGAAAGTCAAAGCGTTTGTTGTATTCTAGGTATGGTTGTTGACGAGCATATGCGCACTATGCTGAAGCAAAAAAGGACTTCAATCAGAGAACTGGTTGTATTACAGCACAAACCCCTCGGATCATAATACATATTCAGCAACGTAACCTTACTACAAACCGAATAGGGCTGTTATTGCACCAACACCTCGGTCTTGCGATGACCTCCTGCCTACAAGCAGCTATATCACTGCCGTCCAGATCATCAAATCTCGCGCTTCTCGTTCTTCCAGCCACTGCTCTCTTTCAACCACGTCTCGAAATTCTGCAGGCGCGGTTCTTCCTTCTTCAATGCCTGAATATCCGCGCCATATCCCTCACTCTTGAAAAATTCAAACATCTTTCCCATGTCCGAAATGGCCCATAACATGCCCTGACCAATGAAGGAGTATGTCTGCGGCATGTCGCTTCCAACGACCTTCTCGAAGATCTCCCTTGCCTTAGCGTAGGTGATGTCATCGCCAGCCAGAGAGACGGCCCTCCGATCCCATTTCTCCGGGTTCTCGATAGATTTGGCGGCAAACAGCCCGATATCCCGCACTGATACGAGCTGTAGATTCTGGTCGGCCGGCAGGGTAGACCACATGGCCGCGAATATCTTGCCGAACATACCCGGGCTAGCGTTGTCCATGAACGCCGTCGGGCGGAGAATCGTCCAGCGCAACTTTCGGCCGCTCTTCTCGAGCTCGTCGGCGCGGTCTCGGAGGTGCAATTCGATGGCGTGCTTCTGCAGGAAATGCGGCACGTCGGTGGGGTTCTCCCAAGACTTGTCCTCGCCGCCGCGGTCGACAGAGGTGAGAACGATCTGGGCGGTGTTCGCGTCGACGGCGGCGTCAACCCAGGCTTTCCCGACGACATCCTCGTTTCCAATTGTGGTAACGATGAAGACCGTGTCGATGCGCGGGTGGACTTGGAAGATCTGGGCTTGTGAGTCCTTGAGGTCGCCTTGGACGGGGGTGACTGTGACACCCTTGGCCTTTGCGGATTCCACGAGGGACTGGACCTTTGCCGACTCGGGATTCCGTGTGAGGGCGAGGATCTCGAGTGGGGGAGAGCTGGCGGGGAGTTCAAGGAGGGCGTCGACAACAGCGGCGCCCTGCTTGCCGGTCGCGCCTAGCACAAGAACTTTCCTTGTTGATGCCATGGTTGGAATAGGTGCCTCAAGGAATTCTGTTCAGAGTCGTTTAGTTGCTTGATATTTAGGTATTACTCTGGTTCGCTGAGATGGGGATGCCTGTGGGAGCTTTCGCGATGACGAGCCACCGAGTGTTGTTGAGGTGACCGCTTGGAACGAACCCCTCAAACGATCCAATTGCTGGTGAGCACGGATACAAACAAGGCCTAAGATTTGGTGTCGTCATGGCCCTGCCTTCAACCGCTCAAGCACTTCCCCAACCGCATGTCCGAGCTAGTTGGTTTTGCCGAAGCGCCGATCCGGGGCTTTCGTTATGTGTGCTCAAGGTACGAATACGGTGTGTCATCAACATGGAAAAGCAGACAATGATTTTGTGGGACGTTTTTGTGTTGTGTTTTGAGGGTTCATCCAGCAATCATTATTATAAAATAGAGCCTGGACACAGATAAGATATGGCATGTGTCAAGAGAAGTTTCGCACGACCATGGAGAGGACGGCAAAGTTTATGGTGTTAATTTCGTCTGATTAGCTGCTGTTGCAGCGCGTGGGAACACACCGGGTCTTCCACCTTCATATGCTGCATAACGTGTTCGCCCTGATTATTTACGGCGGAGAGGATTCGGCGTTGACAGGCAATCAGTGACTTCAGCCGCTATAGAAAGTCACGTCGGCGCCATGTGGTCTTTAGAGTGCTTTAAGTCGGTACAATGAATAGCGCCGGAACGCATTGATATATCCCGGAGGCCGAAGGGCAGCAGGTCGAGATTTCGGCTGCCGATCCTCGTCTTCTAGGTAATCGTTTTGGATGGCACACACGCAGTCTTTCCATGGGCCTTGAGATGTACGCCAGGAAGATCTACATTAGACTGGATGGTCAATGGCCATGTGAGAGCAGAACATCGCTTGGCCTAGTTCCCATAAATGCCAAGCCCATGATGATAATGAAGATCAAGGTTTGGCTGTGCCTCGACACGCTGTGACACTTCCCTGGGTCGCTACAAACCCGCGGCTGCTCATCACAGAACGGATCGAATTAAAGCGTCAATGAATTCATCAGTCAAAGTAGTAACTTAATGCGACAGCCGCCCCATAACGCTTGTAGTCGTAAACATTTTTATCTTCCCATCCTTGGATTGGACTTGATGATTCTCGAAACTGCACAACACATCTGGGATGCCCGGGCCTGGCACATGCTAGATCCACCGGAGATCCCCACCATTTGCAGCGAGTACGTAGCCCGCAAACGTTTGGCCAACGGAATGGAAAGGAATCGGATTGCAGCAGTGACGGAAACTGGAGCTCGAAGCGAGGCGGCGTCCCAGCGGCATCAGGCTGTTATACGGCGGCAACACAGACATGACGCTAAGGATCAGGCATTAAAGACCTGTCCATAACGCTGTGAGAGCACCGGGAAAAGCTTTAAAAGCTAGCTTTTCTGTGTTAGCATCGACCGCCTTTTAGGCTTGGAAGTGCATTCGAGCATTTGCGCCTGCAATCCCATTTCTATCATCGTGGTGAATCAGCCACGACATCGCACGATCCACATCCTGGCCGCAGCCCTCACATCGCAGAGACTTACTTACCTAACAACCTGCAGTCATGCTTGGCCGCATCCTTCTTACGCTTGACGGCGTCATGCTGCTCTTTGGGGCATACATCGCGGATTGGAACGAGACGCACATCTACAACCCGCGCTGGCCCCCGCACGCCAAGTGAGTATTCTCTCCATCTCTCTCTCTCTCACCTCGTGACCGCAAAAGTCGTGATGTCAGCCCACATGCGCCTCGGCAAAACTGACCATGCCTAACCCCCTCCCAGGTTTCACAATGCGCAGACAATGACGCTCTCCCTTATCCTGGGCATCTCGACGCTCTTCTTCGCCTGGCGCAGCAATACGTCGGCCCAGATGGCCAAGGACTCGCTCCGCACCGCGACCTTCCTGGGGTCCATATACTGGGCGGCCGGCTGGGCGTCGCTACTGTATCCTGGGACCTCCGGGCTGGATCCTGAGTTCGGCGGGCCGGGGTTCCCGCAGTGGCACATATTCACGGCCGGCATCGGGCTCGCTGTGACGGGGTTGTATCTTGAAAGGGGCTTCTGAATGCGTGGGCGGCGACGCTGGCGCAGGAGTCCATTCCGCGGTCCTGGTGGCGCTCAACGAAACCCAAGGGGGCGGAGAGCCTGAGCCCTTTTGAGAATAGCAACAGGGGGCTGCTCCGTTGGGTTGCAGGCAACGCGGACATTCGCCTGAGTTGTCTTAGCATCGTTTTTCTAGTCAGTGCAGTGAGGGTGTTAGGAATGCATCCCAAGCCTAGTCATCACGCGGCGGCAACGACTCTGCCATCCACTTGATCTCAATGCCGGGATGTGGGGAAACGGCTAACACGGCAGGCCGATGATGACGAGGCTGCGGGCGAGACTGGGGTGAGGGGTTGATAGTTAGATTGAGAGCAATCGAGAAGATTACGCGGAAACCGTTTTGTTCTCAAGGCTTGTTCAATATCACTTTGTTTCTAAAGTCTCAGGACGATGCGGGCTTCAGCAACGAATATCCACCCGCCTTGGTGTTTCCGCCAAATGCGTCTCAAGTAAGCGGAATGGTCTTGAACAACATCCAGAATGACGTGGGCCAAGGACTGTTTGGACAACGGGGGTGAGGACTCGGAAAGGTACTTTACCAAGGCCGACGCCCTTGAGGTCCCACAGATACACAGAGTTACTTTTACAGTCGGATAAACAAAGTCAATATCATGCCCAACACTCAGCATACACTGGCACAATAAAGATAGGGGGGTGAGGACGGCAGCCGGCACAGAGCTCAAGCCACAGCATGACGAGTCGACGACCTACCAGACCAAGGTGTCACTAACTCGAAATGGTCTGGTTCGGAAGTCAGCCCGCAATCGGATTTCACTACGAAGAGCCTTCGGCAGCGGCTATCCGGTTAGCTCGATGTGAGCTTGGTGAGGGCGATCACTGCCGGATACACACAGGGCAAGTTACAGCCAAGTCCGTCGACCATATTTCTTCCTGCGAGAACACGGCAAACCTCCGAGAGCCCACTGTCAAGCGGTAAGCTTGCCCAAGAAGCTTACCAACCCAGTGACTTTTTGAATTACTGTTACTGTTGATTGATTGCGGAGGATGGAGGACGTGACAGGAACAAAGCAGGGCAGGGCATTCGGGATGTGGGGAAGGATTAAGTGCTATGGCACGTGCATGTCTTTCCATGGTACGGATATCGAGATAGGGTTTTCTCACATCCTTATCTACGATTCTCGGCCTCGGCTTTACTGAGCCGTCGGGTGTCTCTAGTCAGCCACCTCCTCGAAACAAGCAGACATAACAACGAGACGTTGACTGAGGTAAGACAAATATGACTGGACAAGAACAGGGGAGAGGGCTGGCGTCTCGCAGGGTCTGGCGGAACGCCCAGAAAGGAAAAGCAATGAACAGGAGAAGATGCGACGCGGGCCCGGCTGCGAAAACAACGGGTTCAAACATGCCAACACCGGGCTTGGCTGATGGATGAATGTTTCTCGGCTACTCTTCTGCAAGCCCCTAGAGCCACCGTAACCCTCCCGCCACGCTTCCCCCGCCGTCGCAGGGTCCCGAATCGGAGAAATGCCAGAACAGTGGAAGCGCAGCCCCCAGTTCAGATGACGGTCCCCACCAGAGCTTACGACGACTGCACATCAAAGCAAGGATGGCACAAGACCCAGCAACGAGTCCATTCCGTCTAGTCCAGCCAACCACTAAGCACTGCAAGCACAGGCGCTCCCACCTAAACTGCTTGCGTAATCACCGTACCATAGTAAGAGAGAGGGAGTAAGAGGGGGTAAGAGGGTGTGGGAGAGGCGGGAAGTATCAACAGGCACACAAGAGCCTTGAAGGTTAAGGGTTCCTACGCTGCCGTCTGAAGGAGAGGTGAATGCTGGGATGAACCGGGTACCATGGATGATGAGGGCCCCCCATCTGGAGGTGATGGATGTCTATTTACGTATGTATTGACCGACCATCCATTGCCATGCTCCATGTCCAAGTGGTGGCATCATATCACCACATACGGGCACTAAACTAGAATACGCCCAAATCTCCCAAGGCTGGGCCACATCTCGAATGCCCTGGAAACCAGGACAAGGGGGCGTCCCCTTATTTCCCTCCAAGCCAACCTCCATCAGCCGTCATCCTGCACAAGTAAGGGTCTGTGAGGTGCTTCTCAAGAAGGCCGTCTGCCCTTCCGAAGTTCCCGTTGCTTAACCCAGTCCTCTTTCTCCCTCCCCTCTTTGACCCTTTTCCTATTTTCGACCTGATCATCCGGTTGCCTGCCCGGTTCCCTCGTACCCATACGCCTTTATACCCTTGGTTTGTTGATAGAAGAGCCTTTGAGAAGATCAACAACGGCCGTCTGCCCAGCTCACCAACACCAACAAATAGCCTTCTCCGCCACGCACCCCGATTCCAGCCGTCCCGTGAACAAGTGTCTTGGCGTGAGCGGACAATTAATTGACTTTTTTCGCGCCCCTCGACTGCCGGCTTGGCAACAGTCCCACGACACCAAAAAAAAGACCCGTTGGTGGCATTGGACATACGACCAACTACCCATTTTGGAAACAATCGTCACTCACACTAAGACCATCGCTAAACTACACAAAAGTAATACCTAAGAAGCTCTACATTGTTTTTCCCATTACAAATCGAGTAATTAGGGAAAACACCGGAGAGGGAAGCGAAATCGGGAGCACAGACATCCAAAGGACATTTCGCTGGTCGGGCTGCAATCGACTGAGCCGCACAACCGTGGCGAGCAGACTTATACCAAGGATCGTCGTCACCTTTGACGAGGACGGCGACTCCCACGGCTGCGGCCCCGGCTCCCGCTATTCCACAAGACACACATTGCACAGAATGTCCAAAGAGCTCCCTCGCCATGAGAGGCGGCCCTCGTCACCGACGCAAAATAGCAGCGACGCCAGAAGCCCCTTCAACCCCTGCGACATGAGTATCAAGACGCTCCTCGGCTTCATCTCGACCCGCGTACTCCGCGGCGGCCCGCGCCTAATCATCCAGCTTATTCTCGCCGTATTTGGGCTGTTGCTTCTCGGCAAGTTCCTTACCTCGCCGACCGCGACAGACACCCTCTTCAGTTCGGAGTCAAGATGGAGCTGGTCGCCGTTCGGCAAGAACGAGGGAAAACGTGGTGTCGGCGTGAGAGTTGTGGTGTTCGGGTCGCCCGACATTGCGACACCTTCGGCGGACAAAGGTGTGAAGAGCAAGAACTGGACTGAGATGCTCTGTGAGGAGGTGCGTCTGGCCTTCGTCCCCCCCCCCCCCCCCCAGGTTTGTTATATCCAGCTGACCCTGTTCGTAGCTCCGCTGCGCTTCTTATCAATCCTTCATCCCTTCAACCAGCCTCCCCGCGCAGGCCATGACGAACACGGAGCAGTATAGAGATATACTCGAGAGACTCAACTCGGAACTTGAGCAGTCCAAACCCCCGGGCTATGACTACAGTTTCCTTCTCGAGCAGTTCCCTCTCTCCAGCAGCATCGCCAACCTCACGTCCCAAGTCGACGCCTTCCTTGCCCAGCCCAAGCCTCATGACGTCCCCCGCGAGACCGTTTGGGTCTTCAGCTTCGGAACCTGGGACGTCTGGACCCTCGCCTCGCTGCCGCGAGACGTGAGCCGGGGCATCCTCGACACCGCCGTCCAGGCTCTGTTCGCCCAGGTCGAGCGCGTCTACCAGGCCTCACTCGACGACAGGTCCGCCGCCTTCTCCGACTTCTGGGCCCACCAGGACGCCTCGCTCCTCGCGGAGCTCGATGCCATGGATCAGGCCGGGCGCGAGGTCGATCCGCGTGAGCTAGAGAACTTTCGCGTCATCGTGCCCGAGCTGTTCGACATCTCCCTGACACCCGGGTGGCACGCCCAACGGCCCGCGCCGCCGCGCCCGCACAACAAGGCCGAGCAGATGACCAACGCCGCGTACCTCACGGCCAGGTGGAACTCCGAGGTCAAAGACTGCATGGACGAGTGGATGCGCACGCGGGACCCCGAAACCGAAGACGGCGAGGGGGAGGATGACTTCGGCTACGTGGCTTCCAGCCAGGGCCCCGTTGCGACGCGCGTCCGTCGTCGCTCTCTCGATGAGGATGCCGCGCCTCTGGTAGTGCCGTTCCCCCGCCGTGTCGGCGCGCAGGTCGACGCGGCGAGCTTCGTCCGGGAGTCCATCATCGAGCGACAGATGCGCGACCACGGACTGACGGACACGACGGGGCGCGGCAACCGGACGGATGGCGAGCAGGGCAACGTCTTCTTCGCCGAGACGTGGGTCCCGTGCATTTGGGCCAAGACGTCCGAGACGCCCGAGGCCGACGGCGGCTATGCCGCGTGCGACGCGCCGGGCGACTACCTCTTCCACTCGCCCTTCACCCTTAGCGAGTCCGCGATCCGGGAGACGGCGCGGATCGCGGCCGCCGAGGCGCGGCGCACGCTCGCGTTCGTGGACCGCGTAGAGGAGGGCGAGGGCAAAGAACGGGAGCAGGTGAAGGAAAAGAAGGAGCCGGCGGCGGCGAAGTCGAAAAGACGCGAGAGGAGGGGTGAGCTAAGCGGCTCCCGGCGCGTGACTCTCTCGGACCGCGCGATGCGGCTCGCGGACGCCGCGTGCCCGTCGTTGGACGTCTGCTGAGTCTTGGGTTTTCTGCCTTTATGATTGGGGTTTGCGATTACGAAACACCATGCATCCGGCGAATTGGGGTTCATTTCATGGCATCGGCGTTGGCGGGCATCTCGGCATGAGGGATATGCTATATTATCGACGCTCCCGGAATCAACCGGGTGAGCGCAGGGGACCTAAACTTGGAGTTTGGATCACGGATACCAGGGACCAACCCCTCTTAAAAGGGTCATAGACTATGACATTTTCATTACGTACATATATAAAAACAATACTTCTAGATATTCTAATCCTGCCCTTGCGTCTCTTGCGTGAAGGTCCGATAACGAGGGCTGCGTCTGTTCTGGTGCCCTCCCACCATGGAGATCCAAGTCTCAAGCAGCGTTCTGTGTAGGCGGTATGGGAACCAGAAAATGCCGAGCGTGTATAAGCTTGAGATGCTTAACCAGCGTTGCCAAGACGTTGCTTGTCAATGGCGCAATAGTTACCCTTGATTCCCGGCAAGCTTGTTGAGTGCATCCAAACCTCGGACTCTGCATCTGCATCTTTGACAGTGGGATTGGCTTGGCATCGCTAGGCCATACGGCGCATTGGCTTCATCTTTCGCACCTTGTCGGATATTATGCGTGACAACCACCCAACATCCTACCCCATGCCAAGATCTCCCATTAACGAGCGGTATGCCAAAAGCAACGGTCAAGACTAGATTCTGTATTCGACATGCAATGTCTCTTCAGCTGTTGCATCGTAGACGGGACCTTCGATCCTCAGCTTGTATTCTTCCTCAGCCCAATCGTCCATTGCTGAACAAGGTGACAGGCGTGCTTTTCAAAGAACTACGCCGTGAGGTTTCATGGCGGTTGCGATACTTACGGCACCTCTCCGGGTTGTCTTGCTGATATTAATCGATTGAAGTAATCGGACATCTTTTTTGATACAACTTGATAGTTGATCGCTAGAGAAGGATGAACAGTATGCCGAAACATCCAATTTCTCAAAGGCGCTCTCCGTAATCATTCATACCTGTCCATATCCCAATGATTGAAGAGACGGATACCCATTTAAAATCAACGTATGCATCTCTCAAATACACAACAATCCTAGCTGGGCTCAAGCATAACGCAATGGCAACTACATCCCGATTCTACCATCCGTTTGTAAAAGTAGGAAATACTAGTCCCCGTGGGTATACCTGTAACTGACTGTAAACGGAGACAATGAACTTGTCTTTACGATTCTTACGCAATTCGTCTATTTGATGCCAGATACGATCATGTTGCAGCCCATGGTTAATGTTTGTTCGCGATTAGTCACGGCGCACCATCGAGATCTACTATCAGCTAATGCTTGTTCTTCTTCTTTCTCTTTCTTTTTATCAACATCTTAACTACTGTATCATGAGTATGAGTAATGGCAGCTAGTAAGATGCTTGGTATTCGGGCGCTTATTTTCCAATGCAAGCGTCAAGAATTGTCGTTAAACTGATTGCAGTCCTGTGGCTGTGTGTCAATACTCCATAGATGACAAGCGCCGGTCATTCCCGATCTGTTCAAATCACGTCCTCCAGATGAGTTTTGACGACTGATTTAAAGCCATCAGCAGCTATATCTGGAAGGGACTTATATTTCGTCCTGCAAAACCGTCGGTAATATTCAATATGCGCAATCAGGTCCTTTACATAAATTAGCGTTGAAGAACATCGGGCAGCTAAATCAAACAAGTAGATTTGTTTTACCCCCCCAATGGGTGAAAGACTGTGTCATCGCTGTGAGGCATATATATGGTATACCGATAGTGACTTATTTGAGTGGCCAGACCTGTTCCGGATGCGCTCGTGGCGTTGCAAACGATTGAATATATCCATCTCGATTAGCAAATCGCCACACCTGTCACAATGGCATGGTGAAAGGATACTCGGCTATGCGCGACTCCAATGTTGCCCCTGATGTGTCTAACAAAGGTCATCAAAGCAGACATGAGAGTGCCAAACCTTCGGGTTGTGCTGATGACTACAAAGTGATCTTAGCGGGAGGTTTGTGTTTCCCACATCACAGCAGCAGGCCCGAACTTATCTTCCGTTGCTGATGCCACCAGTTGCTTAAGCACCTGAGTCATGCCATGAGGCCGGGGGCGTGTCTGGTTCTTTGGCCTTGCACAATGGGACGATTTTCATGGGTTGGACTTCTTACTATGACGTAGGCGTCCAGCATTATCGAATCCGATTTGGAGCGAGTTTCTGTGCAACATGGGGTATGTGTAGCGAAAGTGAGAAGGGTTGAACTGAAGTATGGCCAAAGTTCCGAAGCCTCTTTACTTGCCACGACAACAGCGTGTGAAAGCCCGCCAATGACACAGGTGATTGAAGTCAATGCAAGGCTAGGGGAGCCCCGATCGGATCGTCCCGTGGTTCCTGAGTCGGATCGCAATGCTTGCATAAGACTCGGCTGCCTCCCACGCAACTGTAGGCCGCCAAAGCCTCACCATCGGGTACAATGTAACGAGGCCTGCGCCGCTAAGGCCGCGCGGTTTTCCATCTCTAGAGCCAAGACGATGGGCGCAATCACGAAGCTGATTGGTCCCCGCCGGGTGCGCGGCCTAAATTAAATTGGCAAAAAATCGTTAATGCACCTCACGTGTGCCGGTCAGCCCGAACCCGGCGAACGAGGCAGTGAAGGGAGACGAACTCAAGTCGGCTGGCTTTTTTGCCTTGCCGTCTAAGCCAGCCAGCTCTCCAACAAATTCCAGGTAAGATGCCCAGCCACCCCCCGCTCAATATTTCCCCTCCCTCTCCCAACCAAGAAAAGCGACGTCCTCCGTCCGAGGAGCCGTAGCCCTTCCACGTTTTGATCCGGTGCTGTTGAACCAACCCCCCAAACGGGTCCGTAGACCGGCGCTCAGTCACCGCCTCTTAACCCCCGCGACTCTACTTCTGCCCCTCCCTCCCCGTTTGCGCCGCGCCGTCCAAGTCGCAATGTCACAGCCGGGATCCGACGAGGAAGGGAAGAGGAAGCGGGACAAAGTGGGAGAGTTCCTGTATGCCCGTCATTTGTTTTCACTTTACACGTCTCGCACCCCTGCCAGCCCTACGACGCTGTTCTCACCCCTTCCCTTTGCCGCACCACCATGTCACAAAGATGGCATGACTAGCACATTATCGGCCACTTGCTGACTCTGGGAATAGGAAGAAGAATCTCACCAAAGGCGAGCTCGCGCTCAAGCATGCCATCGGCCTCGGCGCCAAGCCTAATGTCATCCCCGTGTCGCAACCTATCCTCGACGGCCCGCCCCGCGTGGTCGAGGTCGGTTGGCACCCCGTCGGTGGGCTCGCCGGCAAGTGGTTCGCCGAGGAGACCGGCCTGGGCAAGATGATCACGGAGAAGATCAACAAATACCCCGATCCCACGCAGCACTGGGCCGTCCTCGTCGGCGATTTCGCGCATCAGCTATGGATGGTGAGCCGATCCGATCTCACGCCTTCCATCTATTTCATCCTAGTGGATATCGTGCTGACGATTAGACTCAAAAGGACGAGGATTTCCACGTCATCTACACCAACGAGCGGTATAAGCGCGACGAATGGAGGACATTCACGGTGGGTGAGACGCGCTTCAACGACGATGCAATCCGGCGAGCGGGTGAGTCTTCGCTGTACATCTTACATCCTCATGTTCCCAACAGATAACCTCTTTCAAGTCTATGGGCGGCTAACGAGAACCTAGGCGAGTATGTGATCCAAAGCATCAGATCTCGGCACCCGGTATACAACCTCATCAGCAACAACTGCCAGACCTACGTCCTGGAGCTCCTCGACGCCGTCAAAGTCGACGGGCAAAAAGATTTCGGCACCACCCTCGCGGTCTACGAGAGACTGTTCAGCTCCGGAAAAGTCATCGATCTCTTCAACGGGGAACAAAAACCTGAGCATCAGCAGCATCTTCTGGAAGCGCCCCCGCAGCAGTATCCCCCGCTCCCACCGTCGCCCGCTTCGCCGCAAGGCGGACTCGCACCGCCGCAGTACCAATACAGCCTTCCCCCGGCGCCGCCGCCACCGCCCCCTCGCCCGTCTGGGTCCCCGCTTGCTGATCACCCGGGCACGGTTTCGCACGCACAAAAAGTCATGAACGACAACACCACGCAGCTAGATACGCAGGAGGAGGCGAGCAAGCCGAGGGGACTCGTCACGGGGACCAAGGAGACCAAGCACAGATTCTTCTCACGATTCTCACGTAAGGGATCATCCAACTGACCTCCGTCAGACCGCTGTTGCGCATTATGTCAATTTCGTCGCTCGATATGTTGTCTCGCGGTTATTGTTTTTCCACATACCCTTTCACGGCCTTTTTCACGGAACGACAGACGAACAGGAGAACGATGGATATAGAAGCATCGGGGATGGCGTTTAGAGGGGCTGGCCGGCGTTAGCTAGCCTGAAGCAGCAGTTCATCATAGTACATGGTGCATCTAGGTGTAATGGCAGAGATAAATATGTTTAATCCCGAATTCTAGATCATCGCTCTTCGAACTCTAGATCTTGAATGCCGACATGGAGTCAGCTGCTGAGGGAATTTACATGTACACGCCAGGGCTCAGGCACGTTATTTCACGAACAACTTGCGACCATACCTTGTCATCATTAACAGTCACTGTGAGAATCAGCACCGTGTCGCTTCAATCGAAGGAAATATGAGAGCTCCCAGGATTTGATTTCGTCGCCCACAGATGGCGAAAGGGGGTTAAGTCAAAAGTGTCGGTGGCATAGAAAGCGCGGGCCGAACTATTTTTGGCCATGCCACACACCCACACCGAACCGGCAACCACAATTAATAGACCTTGCTACATCGCCGACAAATACGCACTCAGTTCCCAGATCACTCGATAAAGAATTCGTAGCTATCAGTCGCGGAGACCTCGGTATTAGCGCGATGCACGATGGAACTTCAAATAAGTATAGAGCTTATGCTCAAACAGGTCCAGACCTTGCAGGCACCAACCAGTTGGTCGTGTTCCTGGGATCCCTTTTTCACCAGTTCTTGAACCAGAGGAGCAAAAATTATGTTAATTAACACTGATTAATTGCTGGTTTAGGTCTGTTTGTGCTTGGCTTCGGAATATTATGGTGGCTCACTGCTGCCATTACATTTGACCAGATCGACAAAACAGATGTGAGCTTTTATGGCCTTGACAGGTCCAAATTCACGATTGAATGAGTGGTAGTTGAAAGAATTACTGCTCTACAGCGTCCCTTTGCCTGCTTCTCACTGCATTTCTTGTTTCACGGCCAAGCTTTCAGATGTTCTATTGGTGTGCGGCGTCGGTATTAACTCAGAAAAAAGGATTGACCAGCGCGATGTATAATGAGTGCTCATTCACAAAACTGTCTCAAAGCCATGAAGAAACCCGAAAGCACATGTCGTTTCATTTTCATTATCCATCAGCCATCTCCCCCTGCCCAAACTGCATGCGTAGCCAGGTTTCACCAACCTTTCGAGAAGAAGAGTTGAGATACAGCTTTAGGAGAGGGACCACGCTCTTCAGTTATGAATGCTTCACGTAGCATAGCTCATGTACTGTATGGTTTTGGCAACTCCAGAAATTTATCTGTTGACGCTATATTGGTAAGCAGCTCTTTTTATCTTCCTGCAACGGGGTATATATGTTCTCAGCTTGACGCGATAAAAGACAAAGTCCGGGATATGAATCGTCTTCTGCTGAACCTCATACTCTGTAAGTTTGAAGGCGAGATGCTTTTGCTGATATGTTCGCCTGCTTTGACGAGGCGCGACATCAAACCTATGCTGTTTAACATCAAGGCCCAAGCGTGATGCGTACAGGGGATTTACTGTTGGCCGGAAGTTTGGGTTTTCCGATGGCAAAGTTCAGGCTCGAGCTAAAACATGTTTTCGTCCGGAGTTTTGGCCGTGGAATCCTATTGCAAGCTGAAATCCGGGGGAAAGTGACTAATAATGAAGTTAAAGAGTCATGATATGCTCACCGAGCGCCAGATCAGCAGTCAAATCCCACACGCTCAGGTGACACGCCATCAAATGACTGCCCTCAATGGGCGAGTTCAAGCAAAGGAGAATATTAAAAGTAGATTTCAAATGGCTGGTGGCTGAATTGGGCTACGCCTGTTTGCACGGCTCAAAATCCTTCTGAAAATTCATATTTTGTAGGATTTGTCAAAGAGCTGAGCGTCTTGTTTACAGCCTCTCTGCCACCGAAAAAGCTTCGTGCAGCCTTGTACTTAACTGTTCAAATGTTGGCCTGATGATTTTTAAGCTGGCACAGATTTTAAACGTCCCGTAGATTCGGTTAGATAAACTAAGCAGGCAGCTGGAAGTTGGCTTAAGGGATACCCATGAAGCCATGAAACCAGAATACCGAGATGGGTAACGTGGAAGGACGATTAAGATTTGCGACATTTGACGATTACTTACATGTTAGTTTTACCCGGCCAATGTGCAGTCTTGGCTGCCACGACAACCGCAATATATAAACGACACGAGCCGCAGGGTTTTCCCTTCGGTGCCTCCCCAGCAATGCACACCACAGCGCTCGTCATTCATTCGCCCTACTGGTTTCAACCCCCTCAGTCCTGCTTTACACTCAAGATGGTTTCCTCTACCATTCTTCTCAGTCTCGTGACTGTGTCTATGGCGGCTGTCGTAGCTGTTATAAAAGCGGACGCTTCCGGCTCCCTGTTGATCACTCGGGCCGAGGCCTCTGTCTTCATGTGTGAGGACAAGGAGTACAAGGGTCAATGCCGAACGCTGACAGTTGAAACTGCATATTGCCGTACGTCTTCCCCCTTCGTACTCATACCCAATATTCATCATGGGGTACAAGTCGTACTTACACGCTATAATAGGTAACGTGCCCGTCGACATGATCGATCGCATCAGCTCAATTCGCAACAACGACAGGGATGACAACACCTGCACTTGGTACCGGTGAGTCAAACGTCTCCTCAAATTCTCTCGCTGTATCGTATCTTTTCTGACCAGTTCACTTTTTGGCGTGGGCAGTGAGCTCAACTGCCGTGGCGATTCATATAAAAACCAGAATGACGGTAACCTGGCTGATGGCAACGGACATTTCAATGACTCTATTCGCAGTCTTGAATGCAGAAGAAAGGACTAGCCGGCATAATATTACAACCTCTATCATGAATTAATTCTAAAAGCACAGTTGGGGCAGTGAGGAGGCAATAGACTTCCCTATAGATAACGTGGTCACAAGGGAGGTAGCCTGAATAACTCTGGCAGTCATGATGCACTAATAAGCTCCGTTAACTAATTGCACGTAATCAAAGTCATTATAAAACCTGTTGGACAATCCAAAATCTTAGTTCTAAGACTCGAAATCAGCTTGTGTATTCATCACTGTACGCTGCCTTATTCTGCCCTGTTTCTTCCCATCAAGCTACCTTGGTTTGACGGCATCTTTGCTAACCACAAGTGCCACGTCCTTGCAGCTAGCGTCTTCCAAAACATAGAGTCTAGATGAACAGTTACTGTGCTCGGTAATGCAGCTAAGAGTTACAAACCTACTGATGTTTGATATGCTAATCATTCTCGACGCGTACATGTTTGGAGCTATAGGGTGTTTGATAGCGACAGCAAATAACACAGAGCCTCCAAAATTAGCTCAACGCAACCTCAGGACATGTTAATTAGCCAAAGTTCGAGACACGTAGATTAAATAGGTGAGGTAGGTAATTAACAAGCGTTGTGTAACTGGCTCGTCAAGACATGTCCGCATATTAATCTCTCCGCTACGTAAATGCTGCTCTGTCCGCTCTCGATCCCATCTTAATCGTGTAATCGCCAGTGACCAGGGTCCAGATATATTATATCAGTCCAGAACAGCCCACATATCTATTCAGGCACAGTCTAGCTCGCAGGTATATGGTGGTTGCAGCGAGAGGAGTGACTCGACCGGTGAGTTACAATGCTATACTGATTTTCATCGACTTATCGCGAGCAAAAGTGGTTCAGAGGCTGGGTAGACAGCTTGAAAAGGCAGCGTTCTTTGTCAAATGTTGATATGTGCATTTATTATTGCAGGCATCCTATTTGCATTACTCCTTCTCATAAGGCTACCACTCCTTCTCATAAGGCTACCACTCCTTCTCATAAGGCTACCACTCCTTCTCATAAGGCTACCACTCCTTCTCATAAGGCTACCACTCCTTCTCATAAGGCTACCACAAGCCTGGTGAAATCGAGCTTCTCGTCGGAGAATACACGGATCAAACCCGGTGTATCCCTGTATTTATATCCACATGAATTGAACACTCCAAAGATCATGATAATCGTATCTTCGCTAAATACCCCTCCAAAAACATCACCAACACCCTCCTAGATGCGTTGCGTGCTGGTCGCACACGCTTAGCCAGTGGTGCAGCCGCCAAGACGGACGCTCTCGGCGTACATCTCGTAGGTGTCGGCGTTGGCAGCGGCCTGCGTGGCGGACAGGGCCTGGGCGGCCTGGGGACCGTAGGCGTAGTCCGTGGTGCCGTACAGGTGGGTCATCTCGTGGAGGATGCTGCCGGCCCTGTCGTAGTCGTCACCCGAGCACTGGGGGGCGAGCTCGGGGAAGTCCCAGTAGCCGTTGTTGGGGCACGGGACGATGACGTTGGCGGAGGGGACGGTGTACAGCAGGGCGGAGCCGTCGCTGCAGTCGTTGTAGGTGTCGGTGCACGAGATCTTGGGCGACGTGCTCTGGACGTTGGCCACGTCGTTGTAGATGTTCTGCACCTTGGACTTCACAGAGGTGGACTTGAACCTTTGAGAGGGGAAAGAGCAGGTCAGCAAAAACATCTCAAGTGGAGGTGGTGATGTGGCATCGGGAGCCGAGAGTCACTCACCATGTGGTGAAGTAGTAGGTTCCGGCGCCGGCGGCGGTGTAAGCCTTGCCAGCCATGGAGATGGCGTCGGCCACGGTCGCCTTCAACGACGACTGCTGCGAGGAGGAGCACGAAGAGTACGTGATGGCACGCTTCTGGATGCGAGACGAGATGGGCTTCTCGGCTCTGCGAGAAATGTGCTGCCTAAAAGAACCCGGAGTCAGCAACTGGGTAACCATCACCGCATATAGAAGAGTACATACTCGGCAACGGTAGCTTGGTCAGGGGTAACCTCGACCTCGCCGGACGTCACATCCTCACACGCGGCCAAGTCCTTGAACGAGGTAGGCGTGTCGGGGCCCGTGGCGTAGCGGAAGCCCTGGATGGCGGTGACCTTGGCCTGGTCGACACCGTCGAGTCTGTAACTCTTGGCCGCGTTGACTGGCACGGTGATTGTCTGTCCAGCCTCGATCTTCTGGAAAGCATTGGCCGAGAGGCCAGTGCGCTTGTAGTTGACAAAGACGCCATCGAACGGGAGCGGCTTGCCCTCTGCTGTGTTGTCAGCCACTATCCCGAAGTTGCCTCTTTTCGGCTGATTCGCAACGGAAGAATCTACCCACCTGCATCGGTTACCAAGAGGTCCTGGGTGGCGTGGTCACTGAAGACCGTGTTGCCCTTGAAGACGGAGACGGGCTCACTGCCCGTGTTGGTCACTGCGACATTGACGACATGGTTCTCCGCGTTGGTGATCTCGACGGAGAGGGGGCAAGTGGCCGAGGCAGCACCAGCAAGGAGGGCGATGGGAAGGACTTTGGCAATCATTGTGGCCGATGGACTTGGGAGAAGGAGGCTGGCTGGAGAGACAAGTGCAAGAGAAGCCTACAATGTGATCGAAAAGTCCTTGACCATTTATATACTTGTTGGTCTACTACAATCCATCTCCTCCCCTCTAGGCGTTGCGTCGGTCGGATAGCAAGGGCAAAGATAAGCAACATCGGAGGAATTCCCACGTCGAGGAGGTGAATACGCAAGAATATGCGATACCACAAAGCATCGTCCCACTTGTTTAGATTCAAAAAGCTTAGATTCTATATTATCTAGCCTTCTTCCGGAAGGAGGTAAAAGGAACCGCGATGTGGACATCGTGGGGAAGTGCGGCTCTTCCCAACAATAGGCTGGGAGGAGCGGTGCCAAGAAGGTTGTCGGTCAGTGAGAGTGGGTAAGGTAGTACGCATGCTGCGATCAATTTGCCATATCATAGAGTATGTGGATAACGGGAGGGCATTGGTCACCTCGGCATCTGAGTAACAGGGGAGCCAGTTGCACAACCAAGTCCAGCAATTGGCCGCATAGTTGGGGCCATTGAACGGACCATTGAACTCTCTCCGCTAAGCACTTTAGGAAGGCTCTTGGCGAATGTGGTAGGTGGCATGGGTAAAGACCAGGGGTAGGCCCATTGTCAATCAGCTATACCGAGGCATATGGCGTATTGCGACGTTGTGTTTATATGCGTTATCGGCGGGCTCATATCAATTTGCACCCTCTGCTCCACTGCCCCTCTCGATGTTGCTCTTCCGACCGATTAAGAATGCTCCCGAGTGCCTATCGGGAATAAACGTAAAAGGCAATGAGTCAAGCAGGGGGACTCCTCGTCCGGTTCGATTGGCGCGGCTCTTAGAGGCATCGACATGATACACGGCGCCAGCATGCACTTTCCGATGGACATGCCTATTTGGTCAGAGCATAGCCGAATTTGCCAACGTGCGGTCCGACATCTTGATTCCTACAGGCGTGTCGGTGGTCTCGTGACGATGCTATTGGAAGCGAGTTTGGTGAAGGAGTCCGTGGTGTGTGGATTGGAGCCACCACACAAATGTTAACAATATGGTGGGGTAGGATTTCTGACACCAGGGCAAGGACAATCATACGGCACACTACTCTTCATCTTCAGCCGAGGGAGCCGCCGGAAGACAACATAGTTGTGCTTCTGTGACGATGTGATATGAGGCATTAATTTCTATCCGCGATTCACGGCGTCGTTTGTTGCGACAGCTTCCCATCGGCGATGTCACGGCTCGTAAGACATACAGTCTTAAGGATGAGGATTTCAAGCATCGTTGTGTCCGCACTCGTCCTCTCTTGATCAATGCCACCAGAAAGCTGCCATGCCAAATACCAATGTCAACCAAACGCTTCTGCCAAAGTTTGTATCTATGAAAGATGTTTAAACCGCTTCGACGTGCTCTCTGTCTGGAAGTATTCCATTGATGTTCAATCTAGGTTCGGTACATGCAGAGTGGTTCGGTAGATGTCATATCGCCAAGCGAAGCCAAGAACAAGCCAAGAGCCTTGGCCGATGATAGCGTCTTGGCCGGTTGGTTCCCCCATGCCTTTTTGATTCTGAATTTGTGTGTGTACGAAATCCGAATCTGTTAATTGTAGGCCGGAATACCTGTAGCGTTTAATCTTTCATCCGGGTAATCACAGAACATCAGCGCCCAAAATATGATCCGCATAACGTTATCAAGATATTGCTGGCTTTGATCTTAATATACGACCCATTTCATGCCATGCTAGCTACCATCGGCTACTATTGCACTGGATGTCCTGGATCGTAGCTCCGAGGGGCAATCGATGGAAAGAAGAAAGACATATGCATTTCCTGATATGCGGCATTCGAGAATGATGAAATAAATATCCTTGACCTACTGTCTGAAGCTTGTGTCAAGGTTGCGCTTCAATACAGCCGGTGCAATCACTTTCTCACGAGTCACCTAACACAAAGACCGATGTTTCCAGATATTGGAACCACGGCCAAAGACACGATTAGAATTCTAGAGAGCGGCGATACTCAGAATCTTTTACGTAACGACGTTATCGAACAGGCGCTTTTTCGTCGTGGCGAGGCGAGTGGCTTCGTCTGCCTGGAAGAGTGCCTCAGTCGTGGTCGTGGGCTCCGGGGACGTCGCCGACGCAGGCGTCGAAACAAACTAATTACGCGCCCGCGATTTCTGGACGGACACGCGCCAGCATTGCGTTTCAAACTCGGCGCACTGACTTATCGAATGCGGTCTTCACAGTCAGGATGCTGCTGCAGAGAGTCCTGAGGACTTCGGCCTTCGTGGTTCTTTGATCCGTCCTTCGAGTAAAACACAACCCGGGAACTGATGCGTGCTTTGGGAACTCCGCTGCATATCAAGGACGAAGGGGAATAAAAGACCGGTTGAGTCCTACTGAGAGGTTGAGAAAGTAAAGGAAAGGCCCGGAGACGCGGAAACTTCCTCCGAGGATGCTCCCTTGGGTCTACGGTTGACGATCGCCGGTCGCCGGTCGAGTGCAGTTCGATAAACGTCCCTGTGCAGTTCTCTGCCAACGGGCGACTGTCTCTCTCCCCTATGTTCAACCAGAACTTGCTATAGCACCTTTCATAGGAAAGACAGCATGGCTATTCTCGACCGAGTCTGGTGGCACCAAAACTCTACAACCATAGATCAGCACTTCGGTCTTTGAGGTGAGAGAACTACGACGACCAAACATGATCACCTCATGAATTTCAAACTACGCTTCCATTATCATTGTTCAGACGCAAAAGATAAGTTATTCGGAGTAACTCCCTCCTCACAGCGCAAGCTCGCCCATCCCCTCCTCCACGCCCCTCCTCACGACTCTCTTCCTGCCCACCCTCCTCTCCTCCCTCGCCGCCTCGACCGTCCTCTCCAGCTCTGCCCTCCTGTCCTCCCTCTCCCGCTTCTCCACCTCCTTCCTCTCCTCCTCCTTCCTCCGTCTGTCCGCCAGCACCCGCTCCCTCTCGCGCGCCTCCTCCGCCGCCGCCCTGGTCTTGTTCTCCGCCCTCCGCTCCCGGACCTCTTTCTGCACCCTCTCCTCCGCCGCCGTCGGCTTCCCGCTCGCCCGCCGCGCCGCGTCCCGTGCCATCCTCCCCTTCTTGAGCCGCATCCGCGTCTCCCGCGACTGCGGCAACGCCAGGAAGTCCAGCCGCGCCGTCTTTCCCGTCGGCAGCTCCACAGTCCACGTCCTCCGCGCGTCGTTCAGCCCCGCCGCCACCCTCCCCGTGTGCAGCTCGATCCGGTCACGGCCCGGCCCGTCCGCGTCGCACCCCAGGAACCGGCTCCGCACGATCGTGTCCAGGTGCACGCAAAAGTTAGTCGTGAAGTCCCGGTACAGCTCCCTGCACCACGCCGCGCCGCCGAAGTCCGCCGCGCCGAGGTCCACCGCTTGCGCTGCCCGCACGTACACCGTCTCCCGCTGGAGCGACCCGCACAGCAAGAAGTCCTGGCCGTCCGGGGAGAGCGCGACCCGCTCGTCCTTGTACTTTCCCACCCACGTCAGCTCGAGCCGCTCGAGCGCGGGGAGCCAGCGGCCAAGCGCCGCCAGGTCCGCACCGTGGCGCCGCACGACCTCGGGCTGGACGGCCAGCGTCCGCAGGCCCCGACACTGCTTCAGCACGCCCCAGAACTGCAGCCAGCGCGGGATGGTGCCCCCGCCCGGGATCCGCGCGCCCGACAAGATGTTCCGCGTCGTCCAGAGCTGGCCGTCCTCGCGGGCCACCGAGGCGATGTAGACGTGGCGCAGCAGCGGGCGGCACGCGGCGCGGAGCCGGGCGCCGACGCAGACGGTGAAGTCGTCGGCGTGGTAGAAGACGAAGGTATTAGCGGACCAGAAGACGGGCGCGGCCTCGCGGTAGACCTGGCGGCACGCAAGGAGGAGGTTCAGCGCGGCGCGCTTCGCGCAGCGGCACTGCAGCGGCGGGTCCCGGCGGTAGATGTAGTAGTCACGCGGAATGGGGTGGGTGGCGACGTCGAGGACGAAGCAGGCGGCGGGCTCGATGGAGGTAGCGGTGTGGTTGTGGCGGAAGTGGCAATCGTCGTCGTGGGTGCGCGAGTGCTTCGGCGGCGTGACGAGGGCGTGGTGGTAGATGTGATTGCGCAGTTCGAGCGGCAGACCGAGGAGGCGTTTGCTCGAGGGCGGGTGTTGGTGAGCGGGGAGGGGAATTGTGAGGGTGAGCTTTGTCATTGTTGATGTCGAAGTCGGCGTCGCCGTCGTCGCCGTCGTCGTTGTCATCGTTGCCGTAGTGAAAATCTGGCGATGGATGCGATGGATGGATGGGAGGGATGGATGGGAGGGATGGATGGAGCGCGGTAGACAAAAAGCACGCGGCCAGGACGTTAATCGGGTATCGCCAATGCAGCAGAGACGGCGAAGGAGGAAACGACTCTATCGTGCAAAACAGGCGTGATAAGGCGGTCGGAGTCAAGTGTTTCAAGCAGAAAATACGGCTCATCACGGGTTTTGAGTGTTGAGTGTGTTGTGTATGTGTGTGTGTGTGCTAGTTGAGGCCGCCGTTGTCAGCCTCGTCCGAGCAATTGGACGAGGTAGGCAGCCACCGAGTGAGTCATTTGACCGAATCAACGCCAAAGGCTGAATCCGTTTGGATTGCGCCTGTCAGCCTTGGAAAAGCACGGGCGGGCATTTCACTGCGGTTCTGGGCATCTTGGTTGGAGAAAGGCGCAGGTTTGAGGCGCGGTGGTGAGGCGGTGCTCCCGATAGCACCGCCGAAGACAACTTGCTGCGGACGGAGGACGGAGTACGGGGACGACGGGCTAGAAGATGGGGAGGGGAAGGGAGTGCAGCGTCAGACGTCAGCCTGCATGGCCATGTCCCGCATGTCAAGGCTGCACAATCCTGCAAAGAAAACAAGGTACGGGTCAAATGGACGAATTGAATTACGCTCGCTACGTAGCCGTATCTTGAAACTCGGTTTGGGGGGATGAGATCGTGACGGGTCGTGTTAATTCGCTAATACAATGCAGAAAAAGCCATTGTTGTTGTATGTTGCCCCGACGCCAAAACTCCATTCGTGAAAGTACTGTGCCTGATTCGTCCCTGGTACAGTCCATATCTAATCTAACCCTGGGCAACGGTGTCGCGGATGATCTTGTTGCAGTCAACCGGGTTCTCAAACACAAACCAATCGTCGCGGGGGATGTGCTTGAACGCCTTCTCGAAGCGCTCCGGCTCATTCTTGGCCGAGATACCGATGGCTGCGATGTCGACGACCTTGCGGATCAGAATGAGCTTGACCCAGCCCTTGAACTCGCGGTAGCTGTGAAGCTGTCAGCAGTCGGAAAGCATTAGCGGCACTCTTTCAAAAAAATCACTTACATGTCGCCGTAGGCCTCGGGGTCGGACTGCGTCGAGTCGCCGATGAGGATGAACTTGCGCTTGGGCAGCCAGCTGTGCACCTTTCTCATGCGCTCCACCTTGTACTGCTCCGTGGCCATGGTCAGGGCCGACAGCAGGCCGGCAACCGTCTTCCAGCTAGAGTCGCGGAGGATGATGGTCCCCGGGGGGTAATACTTGTCGCGGAACTCGCGCAGAAACGGGTACAGGTTGTAGGGGGAGGCCGAGAGGTAGAACCACGGCGACTCCTGCGGCAGGAGTGCCTTGATGTTCCTGTACAGCTCCGGCATGCCCTCGATGGGCGTCGGCTCGTTGACGAACGTCTCGCGAAGGATTCCCACGGGGTCGCTCGTCTGCGTCAGCTTGATCGTGTCGTCAATGTCTGTCGGAACCACTCCGTTAGCCGCCCACGCTTCGCCGAACCTCATTTCAAACCCCACGTACCTGAGATGATGGCCCAGCCCTCTGGCGCAGCGAAGAAGGTTTTCATCTCCAGTAGACCCGTCGCGCCACGCGGCACAGCGGCGCTCGACGTCACCATCGTGCCAGAAGGCTGGTCGCTGATCTTGAGCGTGTCGGCGCTGATTCCGTTGGTCGCCGAGGGACCCAGCTTGAGCTCCTTCTTCTGGTTCACGACGCGGAGTATCCGCGAGGGCTGCACGTCCCAGAGGAAAGGAAGCAGCCTCTCCTCGATGGTCTTCAGCTCCTCAGCGTCGTCGGCGAGACCCAGCTTCTGGGCGACGCCCTGCACGATATCAACAATGGCGCACTTTGGTTCCTTCTCGAAGATGGCGGCGACAAACTCGGCCTGCCAGCTGCCCATACGCGAGGGCTTGAAGGCCGTGTTGTCGAGGAGCCAAACAATGTCGTCGTCGGTGACGGGTCTTCCCCAGGGATTGTAGCTGCCGAGGTGCGAGAGCAGGCCGCTGGCTGTCATGAAGGCCGACTGCAGAGTCGGGACCCGGGGGTTGGGGAGCTGGGCCTCGAACTCGTCGAAGCCACGTTCTTTGCGCGTTCGTTTCTGCATCTCGTCGGCGTAAGCGGCGGCAGTCTTGCTATCGTCTTGCCCAGCCATGTTTGCGGTTTGTTTGCGCGTAGCCTCGAAATATTTATACGGTTGTCTCGCCCTGAGTGTATCTGTTGCCTCCCGAAAAAGGCCTGGCGGTCACTTGGATCGATGTTACGGGCAACGTGACTTGGGCACGGTGTTGCTGTGGCCTTGGCGGCGAGTTGGTTGGTAGGCTGACAGCTCGAGGCTCAAAGACAGATGTCCCTAGAGAGAAGTCGTTCTTTTGTTCGACTGGAGTATGTTGCAGCAAGGATGATGTATCCCGTGAGCTGTGACGAACTTGGGACAGGTTGTGGTGTAGACACTATGTCTCGGCTGGAGGAGAAGGAAGAGGAGGAGGAGGAGGGTGTCTGTGTCGGGGACAACAGCTGGACGAGCGACCCATGCGGCGAACGAGTCGACGACTGTAGCAGGTAGGCCGACCCAACGCATACAGTCACTGGTTCAGCTCCCCAGGTCCAGCTCCCATCGCCGGCGCCAAAACAAGACCAGACCATCGATGCATTATGTCACAGCTAGCCGGGTTGCGCTGCCTCGTCTGGCGTCGGTGACATGGTTTAGAGCGGCGTGCGGCGAGCTGGGATTGGACGGTTCCATCAGACGGTCGCTGGCTACTGCTTACCCAGTCGCATAGAGTCTTGGCTGAATATGCATCCCCCCTTGTGACCACCGTACCTCAAGTGACTGGGCAATGACGATGGGCACACCTGTTGCAGGCGAAGTTGTGTCGGAGACGTAGGAGAGGTGGAGGCATGGGACGGGATGGTACGGGCGGGAGGAGGGGAGGAGAGGGTGGGGAGGGGGCCAGGGGGAATGAGGGGAGAACGGGAGGCATCCGAGATCCACATGTCTCATCCAGCCAGTCAGAGGGCGGTTCGCTAAGAAGGCCCAGATCTCACGTGGTGGCGTCACTTGCTCGCAGCCAGCCACCTTTGATCACGTGTTCTGGTTCTCTAATGAGCCACAGAGACAGCACAGCCACAGAGACATACTGTGAGTAACTGTTGTGGCGTAGGCCTCTGGAAAGTACCTACAGCACGTAGGTAGGTACTCCATGCATGGCTAGGACAATGTCAACGCCGTACTATCACCACCCATTAGCTTTCTAGCCATGTTTATTCGGCCTAATTGTTCACAGCCTAATACTTTACAAGTTGACGTGGAAACAGATGCCGAGGTGTGGCTTGTAGGGCTCGATATACATCTGCGAGGTACATCTAGCCCCCTCGCCGGCTCGACGACGTCTACACCTTTCTGCGTCACTTTACGGATACCTGCGTAGACCCAACTTGTTGTCTTTTATCCCGGACAATTTCACAGTAGATAGAAGTCTTATTCTTCTCGTCTTTGACCCTAGAACTACTTTGGGTGTAGAAGAAGACCCCACCCCCTGCTATTTCTAGCAATTACACATCACCGTTGACTGTTGATCTCAAGGACTGTGAGAAAATCCAGTGAAGAACCGTGTCGCTGGGTTCTTCGCATCTTCTTATATTTACCCAGGCTATAGCGTTTACATCCAGAGACATACTACTCAGGGAGATAGGAAATGAGACTCTTTGTTACATCTCCCTGGCTTCCTGCATCACTCTGACTATGACAATGGTGCACGTCGTGGCCTGGACTTCTCTAGCTGGTCCAGGCAGCGACCACCTTTTCGGCCCTGGCGCTATCATCCAATATGGCTCTCTTCCTATCCTCGCTCCTGGGCACGAGATCCACCTCAAAGGGTGCAGTTTCCAGCACCAGCCCATCGTGAAACCCAGTCTCGATGCTGGTATCTAGGTGCCCCTTGGCAACCACGTCAAACTCCCACGTCAGCTTCGCTACAGTAACCATGATTTGGTTTTCCGCATAGTCGGAACCGGGACACATGCGCCGGCCGGCACCAAAAGCGTACGTCGGGCGGCGCTTCTGCCTCTCGGCGGCATCCCGCATCGAAGGCCTGACGCCCCACTCGTTTTCCAAGTATCGCTCGGGTCTGAACTCCTCGGGGTGGTCATACCATTCCTCGTCCATGTGGATCGACCAAGTGTTCAGCAAGAAGCTGGTGCCTTTGGGCAACTTGAAGCCGCGGTACGTATCGTCTCGAGCAAGCACCCTCGGGATCCCCAGCGGGGCAACTGGGCGCCAGCGCATCACCTGTGGGTGTCAGTATCCGTCTCCCATGCCATGAAAATGGGAGCAATATTGCTTACCTCCGTCAAACAAGCCCTCAAATACGTCGCTTTGAGGAGATCGTCCGGCCCAGGCGCTCCGCTCTGCCAAATCGAGTCAACCTCGGTTTGTAATCGCTTCTGCACTTCGGGGTATACTCCCATGACCAGAATCATGTTCCTGACCGTGGCAAAAACGGTGTCTACGGCGGCATCCACCGCCCCAGAACCCAACGAAGCGAGCTCATAGTCCCCAAATTCCAAGTCCTTGGACTCTTCTCCGAGAAGCTGGATCATGAGGGACCTGTTCTCGGCGCTCTTCGTCCCCTGGCTGATTTTGGCGTGCTGGATCTTGGCACCGTCGAGCATGTGGTACATGATTTCCATCGTGGCCGAATGGAGAGAGGCAGCCTCACGCTTCCAGCTTGCGAGAAACGTGGGAATGTACTTCATGGCGGGGAAGATGTCGACGGGAGGTGCTCGGGCGGGCGTGAGGAACTTGAGCCAGGTCTCCTGCGCCTCGAAGTAGTAGTCCGTCGAGCCTGCTCCGCTCTCAGCTATGCCCTGTCCCCCAACGATGGAACGAGGCGTGGCCAAGGCCCAGAGCCGCAGGTGGCTCTGGAAGTTCTCCGGGTCGTCGAGGAAGTTCCGCATCAGAAGCGCCGCCTGCGCCTCCTGCACTGTGAGCACGCGCCGCAGGTCGGCGGGCCTGAACAGGTGACGCAAAGCAGTCCGCGTCTTCTTGATCCTGTGGTCATTGTTCATGAACAGGATGTTTTCTGGGTTGACGAGCTTGGAGGTGATGTACGGCTGCTGGCGGTCCGAGTACAATGCGCCGCGTTTCTCGAAGAGCTCCCGCACGTGTTCCGCGCTTGAAAGGACGACGTAGTTGTTCGCCCCGACTTTCAAGCCCATGATGCTACCGTAAGTCTTCTCCCACTCCCGAAACTTGAGGAAGCCCTTCTCTGGCGGGAGTTGCAGTGCGTTACCCATGATCAATACGGGCGGGGGACCTGGCGGGAAGTCTTTTGGCCTTCTGGTGGAGAGAGCCCAAGCCGCAAGGAAGTAAACGGCTGCTGCTGCTGCGGCGCCAGCAGCGACGGCCAGCAGGCCCGGATGCCATATCAATGAGGCGAGCTGCATTGTGTCTATGCTCTCCGTGACAGCGCAATAGATCCAAAATTGGCAAAACGCAAATTTCGGGGAATGGGCAAAGTCTTACTTGAACTTTCAAACGGGTCATGGTCTCTTTATCTTTCCTTGACACTTGTATAATCTCCGCAAGCCTAAGGTTATTCTATCTGCGGTCAACCGCCTCTGATGCAACTTATTGTGCAACCTACCATATCACTGCAGCTCTTTTCACATGCGGTTGAATCTCACTGGTCAGGATTGACTTCCCCGCTCGTCTGAGGGTATGATGGGCATTGTCCAACGTTGTAACTCACAGCAGGATAATAGGTACGCTTGCGTATGCCATGCATATAATCAGGTAGCACACACGAATTAGGCAAAATTCTACGAATATCACATCGATGATATATGTATTACCGAGGCCGAGACACATGTAGCCCGCAGAAAGTACGACTCTGCAACGATACTCATTGGATGTATATGCACTAGGGCTTTAATTGCGGCACGCGGAACAACAGTTGTAGGCCGTTCTGCCCAACCATGCAGCATGTTATCAGACCGTATTGGGCAGCTGAGAACTGTCATGCAAAGCTATCGAATTCTGCAGCCTGCCTGAGTAAAGCAGGAGGACCTAGTGTTTGTCATTGATGATACGTCCACCCAGTATGACATCGAGTGCGCCGAAATCCGTCGAGTTGCACAGAATGAAGGGACCCAATAGAATCTAGCACTGGTTTAGACATAATACTGACAATAGGCGATATCAATTGCAGTTGGTCTGTCATTTCTTCCAGTATGAGGTATCAATATCGTCGCGGATAGATGTCAAGGCACACGGCGGTGTCTGGAAGGAATGCACAATGGTGGCTAAATGGAAAGAGAAATGAGAACGCTACAAGGCTAGATATTGGTCTTTTAGCCCTTGATCGGGCTGGGTAGTGCACATATTTCTCACAGACAGAAGGGCATCATGTTGTCCTCCAGATCATTGTAAATTGAATGTTATCACTGCTATGTCCCCTTTCTGAAGCGCAGCAAACCGAACATTTGCTACCCAGTTGTAAAACTATTTCCCCTTGTTGATGCTTCATCAGAAATGTCAACCTACATTGAACCTCACGGAAGAGTTTACGTCGGATGTAGCGGAAGGATATGGCTAAACCACAATATACCTCATCGCCTCTAACTTATTACCGTGAATGCATCAATATTTCGGAGTTTCCACCACTTTCTAACACAGAAGTGTATCCATAACCCTTGCCGCTGCTCTCTCCTGCTTGTTATGTATCCGAAAACGGCCGTATCATCATTAATATGTAACACCCAATGCGCATGGGCTGAGGCCCTTGTAAACTGTGCGGTCATGGTCAAAGACGAGCGAGGGTGGGTTCTGTTATGACGATTAGAAAGCAGCAATGAAGCAGACACATACGCGCGTTTTCGACACATTTTCAGGAACTGATTTCCTCGCTCAAATTGAGTAATGTTCGCCTCGAGATCGACGGGTTAGCCGTATGATGAGCAATAAACACAGAAACAAGAAAGTGTTAAAAGGTTCCTAGTCAAGACATCATACTTAACGTATCAAGTAATGATGCATGCTAAGCATAGCAAGGGATAGTATTAACCTGGGAGGGTTTTGGATATATCAGACAAGACAACTTACTGCTATTACCTCCATCATTCAATCACATCAACTCCCAAACCCAGTAGCCTTTCCAGCAAAATTTATTGAAAAGATGAATTAAGATAATGCTGAATAGGTATCGAAGCGTCACGTTTGGTACTTGCACTATTCATAGCCCAATTTAGCAGCCCATTGCAGTCTATGTGACACGCTACCCACTTAAACACATAGCCAGATCGAGCGGAGGTCAAACTCAATTGCGTGTCAATCAATTTAAGCATCACTATAAACAGATTGACATCGCTTGGCTGTCGCCAATCGCTCGCATACAATGGAATCGTTAACGGGCCGAATGTGGCGGCCTAAGTTGAGCATGACCTTGTGCTAGTGTATGAAATCAAGTGTTTCACGGCCATGAGCATAGCCAAAGACCCAGGCACGATATTTGCTGATCACTCACTGTACCTCGGGGCTATTCATATCAACAAGGCCTATATGCTCTTAGCCTAATCCTGGTGGCTATATTGAATTTCGGCCGCCATCTTCAATTTATCCGACGTTAAACAGTCAATTATAACACCCCACTGTCTAGAGCTGTGATCCCTGCGATTGCCATCAAACCTGTAGGCCACGCCGCCACGCCGCTGTCATAGCTGAAGTAGCAGTCCGAGAAGCCATATCGTACGTTTATAAGGCGTATAAGACATGGTGATATACCCTCCCAAGGCGCACCCGACGACCGTACCACGACGTGTGCTGGTTCGAAACGTTCCAGCACGAGCATATCACAACGTCACTCTGCAAAGAGGTGGCCACCCTGGTTTCCTGTCTTTTACGCCAACTTCCTAGCTGGATAAGGTAAGAAGGAGCCTTTCGGCTCACACGCTCGTCGGCGAGCCGCAAGTCGGCAGCGGGTTCTGAAACGCGAGCCTCATGGATCACAACCCAACAGATGACCTGTGGAGTCTTTCTTGCCCCTCCCCCCAGCCGACAGCAACGGCTCTTCTCTTCCCTCCCGATTGACACAATGCCATGCATGCCGCGGGGAGGCGAGGAGATGGTAGGCTGCGGCCAAGGGCCGCCAGGCCGCTTTTTACCCACCGTCCGATCTTCGGCAAGCGGCGTGCATTCAAGTTTCTCCAGCATGACTCTTCCCAACGTGACAAAGCGACAAGGCTTGTGCAAAGATTCGCTGTCGGCAATGTTCTCTTAGAGGGGTATAGCCGTTAGAGGGATTTCATCCTTTGTCCATGCGTCGATGGGCCTGCCGAAGGTTGCATCACGTTGACGTACGGCCTGCTTGATCGCCCGGACGGGATTCAGACGCGTCTTGCCAACGGATAGCACATTGGCAGGACGGCAAATGCGGTCTCGTCCTGGGTTGGGCCGCGCTAACGTAGGAAACTAACTGAGGAGGTCACAGCAGCTCGGCACCACGGGGATGTGATTGCTCACAACGTTGAGTTGCCGACAAGCCCTTCGTAGCCCGGCGAGGAAATGCATAGGGGCCGATCTCGATATTCAACGTTGGATACGGCAGTGGAGCTACGCGTCACGTTCGTGCAATGCTGCACTTACAGAGAGTATTCCGACGGCGTCGGTCTTTGTCAACGAAGCCCTGTTTCCAGCTTCTTTTAATTGAATCTCGCACTTCGACCGTTTACCCCCGGGCTTTCTTGCTCTAACTCCACCCCCTCATCGTTTCTATGCATCACACAGCCTTGCCATGTGCCATGATAATCGGCCCTTAACGCGACAGGCATATCGGCCAGGGACCATACAGGACCCGTTGGACGACCGGGGTCGCGTGATCCTTGGGTTCCAACCTGCAGGAGAGGTCAGTGCGGGAAGGATGAGGTGGACAGTGAGCGAGGCACGCAACAGGCCACCCACCCATACACCACCTTCTTCTCCCTTGAAGCGATACTCGTCGCGCTGACTGCATTGACAGCTGAAGCATACATATCTGGATGGGTTTGCAAGATAGGACCCCGCGAGTCCACTCAAGCGTGGCCGTACGCTCCCCCCCCCGCACGTCAAGCAAGGCAGGGGAGGGACGAGGAGCTGGGTATATCAGCAGACTTGGCTATGGTTTCTTTTCTCGCTGACGGCAACTTTCCGCTTTGCCGCCTTTCAATATGTATGAGACTGCCACTTATTGAACGACCTGTACTTCCTCGAACACCCCGGAGGACAGAACGGGGCAGGCATGCAGACAGGTCAAAGCGACATAATGGGCCGTTGTCAGGATGCCAACCGCCATTAGATCTTATAGCCCCTCCGCGGCAGACACGCATCCTAGAAGATACTGCAGTCCACCAATGTCTACCAATAGTTACTGGGGCAGCCTGGTTCGTTGGACGCTCCCGGGGGGTGACTGCAACGGCGGACGGGGAAGCACGTGGACCAAGACGCCAATGGCAGGAAGACGAAATGAAAGACAGCTCTCACACTTCTCTGTTTGTATTGACCGAGATACGCCCATATGAACTGGGTTCTGGTGAGTAAGTGACGAAACCCGGCTGCTGGCCAGTATACCTAGACCTGTGGGGTGGAGAACGGTTGGCCAAGCTCCGGCGCCGCGCCCGCCCTGTCCCGGCACTAAGCACTCAGATCGCCGTTATCATGCTGCCAAAGGCCGAACGGCCTCGAAGGGGTCACAAATGGGTTCTAAAACGCATCTACGGGCGTGTTCCACAAGCTGCAACATCCCAAGAGAGGAGAAAGCTAATCTCAGCTCAACTTTCTCCTCGCCCGCATTCCCCGAGACTTCAGACGCACACAGACCATGGGCCGCAAGGCCGTCCGGGCAACCCGACGGGCCCCATCCCCGGAGCATCCGCTTTTGCCGCAGTTCTCCACGTTTTCTAGACGCTCGCGAGACAGCCTGCGCCGTAGACCGGTTGCAACTAGCCACTTGTTTGTTCGGGGACTGTGACCAAGGAATGGCCTGCTGCTCGCCGCATCCCCGTACACCACCTGCCACACTCGCGAACACGTGTCAGGCAATGTGAAGGCAGAACAAAAAAAGGAAGTAATAAGCCCGCTGACTGTGGTGTGGAAAAGCAGGCAAGCAGGCTTCTCGATCTTCCGGTGGTATTCAGGAGCTTTGATCCGGTCGAGCTGTCCCGAAAGGATATTCTCCTCTTTTCTTTACGCAGTATCCGTATTACACAGGGGCCGTCCCCAAAGCTGTGGTTCAACGGTCCCCTTCCCCTGCTGGTCCACATCTGGATAAATGCATGCGGTTCCCCCCTTGTCTCTGCATATGCACTGCACGCCTCAGGTCAGCGTGAGAACCTTCTCTTCCACCTGGCCCTGGCAGTTTCTTATTTCTTCGTTCCGGATCGTCGATTGTCGCTTTCCCATGGCTCCAGGCCATCCCACATTTCCCGTTGATCACGATGATGGTTCAATATACATACCACGTACTGTGTAGGTTTCTTAAAGATGGAGCCGGCATGCCTGAGCGGCCCCCGACACTTAATTCCCTGAAAGCTCTCAGTCATCATACTTGAAAGCGAACCTTGTCAGTCTCTTATGACGAGACTCGCTCCCCAGCACCGGTGCCCACGGCTCTGAGTCTACCGACTAAGTTCTTGGGCAAGGAGCCCCAGCATGGGACAGGCATGTCATCTTCACCCCCGGCACTCAGGGTCCAGAAGTGGTGGGGACAACGCAAACTGCCTGAAAGCTATTGAGCGCCGTAACGTCCCTCATGCTTCAGCACGCCTAACCTCCCAGCACGGTTTTCCACTGTGTCTGATTCAACACGGTAGTTCACTTGATAGGGGACTTACCCAAACGAGTATGATGTGCTGAGGAGCAAGAACCCATTGCCGGCGTTCCGCTGCCAGACACGGGAGCCCACATGGGACTTAAGTCAGACGGCATCCCAGTACAAACCACATGGATTCTATTCACGTTAGTCCGACATTGTCTTGTGAGCCTGAATCTTACTTTTCTTGATGGGAAGTGGATGGTTCTCGACACACCAAAAAAGGAATAGGGTTATCGGCACTAAAGTATCGTCTTTGCGCTGCTGCGTCTCGCTAGATGCATAACTCCGCGTCACCTCAAACCACACAAATCGTGCTTTTACATCTGCCAAGAAAAGGTGAACGTTGAAACGGAAGCATTCGCGGATCTTGGAGATCGTGGTGTCTCCCATTGTGTCAACGCTGTTTGTAAGCGGCGTCGGCCTTTCGCTTGTTCATCTCACTGTAACACACTATGACTGTGTAGCTGGCAACCTCACGAGGGAATGCCTGGATGGATAGTAATTTGGTCGGCCTTTCGCTTAGATCGGCATTGTAGAACGAGAAGAATCCCCCGCAGTCAACTCTATCAGGACAGCACAATATGTCTCGTACGCCATCCAATGACATCTAGTACCTCGTAGGGTTTACAGGGACGCAAGCAGTTTCCGACCATGAGGGGCCCGACAATGTCCAGCGATAAGCCTTCGGTTCCCGTCCGCGACCATCACGAAGCATACCCGCCTTGTGGCCGGCAGCGAGTTTGCAACACCGAAGTCTCTTAGAAATCAAAAAGGCTTGACGCCAAGCGCACGAAACTCGTTCAATTTCCTTCGCCAATTCGCACGGCATCCTGAGCCTGAGACCCGGACCTCATCCCTCCCGACCCAGAGCTGGCCAGGCCGTCACTGATCACCTCCGGAGCCGTGCATTGACATTCCTAAACGAGCACCGAGTCAGGGTTCCCTCCCCTTCGTTTTCCCCTCCCTCCCTCCCCAAGCCTCGCAGGTGAGTGCCCAACCGTCGCTTCGCCTTCGAGTTACTGCGCAGTGCCGTGTACCCTGTATTACTGTGTATTATAGGGAATAGTTTGCCCCCCTTCGGATCATCGCGGCTGCAGCACATGAACCTGTTGACGTCAGGAGGGTCGCAAGTAGACCAGAGACGACGGGCGTTCCCTGGTAGTTCGTCGAGCTCTCCAAAGTCCGCGTCGCGGGGCACGCCAACGCCCTGTGGCGAACCCAGCCAAGACCGACGGCTGAAATGAGCCAGGAACGAACGCGTGCGATGGCGCCCACGCCGCACCACCGCACCACGCCTAGCTCCAAACACCTGCGGGGGACAATGGGCACCGTGACCGTGCGAGAAAGACGCTATCTAGAGGAGTTAACGCGGTAACCATGAACGTTCGTCTCCCTCTCACTCTCTCTTCGCTGTGACTTCTCTGGTTCTCATGGCGGCCAGACGAGATCTCGCAGCGCCCCAAGAGTCTATCTCACGATGGCGGTGCCCTAAATTTGGTGTTTCAGGGCTGGCACATGCACGACACAGTTTGGGCCGGCGAATACCCTACACTTCCCCGAACCCAGCCGCAGCGGCTGGTCCGCACTTCTGGGTTTGAGATGGTTTCGTTTGGCATGAGGTGAACGAATATGGTGGGGGATTGTTGGGATCACGCCGTCGACGGTGGACAACAGAGGGGCGGCGCCATTGACAACGTTGCAAGGCACTCCCTCTTCCGTGACCTCTCTTCACCTCGCTTCGCGCGAACGGGCACCAGGACATGGGATTCAGGACTGAGGTGGGGGAACTTCCAGCTCTTCCGGTTGACTGGCCACCGCAATCATAGCGCCGAAATGAAGTCGCTGGGCAGGTGCCCCCTCGGATATCGAGGAGGGAGACGGCCAACGTCCGGTACCGCCCGAAAGAATCCTCCGTCATATTGTCGCAGCCGTTCCGAGATTGTTCTCCATTCGCCAGCGGATGCCTACCGGCTTTCGTCACAAAATCCAGGCAAAAAAAGGACATTTTCCGGGCCTTTGCCTTGGTCAGACTCGGATGGGTTCCCTTTTCACCGCGCCACAACCATCGACGTGTCATCCCAAGTTGCAAGATGCCCCCCCCCGCCCGTGTCTTACCCAGAAAGACAAGAAGGACAGACGCAAGGGCATTCGTTCGTAGTTGAGACGGTTCAACGCCCCCCTGTTGTCGGACAGCTCAGCGCGCAGGAAAGCAGACCGAAGACGTACTATGTAAGAGAGAAATGCGAACAATCAAGCAGCGGCTGGCCCCCACGTGCCACATTTAACAGAGGACGAACCGCGTGGGACCGTCTTACCTTCCGATATGGGATGCCAACTAGAGAAGTTAGATAGACTTTGCAAAGAGATGCCTTGGACGAACGAATCTCAGGGCTCAAGAACATCCACGTGGATTCCGCACCCAATATTGACCTACCGAAAGGGGAAGAAGGGAATGCAATGAGACAAGGCGTTGGGTTGTGAATAGGCTTCGCAGAGACGTCAACCAGGCATTGACTAATGCAGGTAGCATTGCGCTGACTTGGCTGTGTTGTGTTTAAACTACAAGATTGCCCAATTAGGCTCGTGGTCCCCGCTGGTTCGCCTATCTGATATTATTCCCAAACTCATCCCCCCGCCTCTTACAACCCCACACGCGAAGAGAAGGTAACACAAGAGTCATGAGCATACGCAGCACGTACTACGTATGTCCTTCTTCTATCCAAGCAAGTGCCGTCAATGATTCACATTGAGCATGAACACCGCCCCTCCCAAGCAGTGACCTAAGGGGTTTCTCTCCCATTCCACCAAAGAAAGCACTGCGTCTTGCCCCGCACCTTTCACTGCCTGCCAGGAGGCCGCGGCTGAAGGTTACATCGCCAATTCGATAAGACCAGGGTCGTACATCCAGATACCCCATTCGGGACACATGGCCGCTGTAGCGAAGGGGGACCGGCGGTCAGTGTGACGAACACGGGAGATGAAGCTTGCTAAACTACAACGCGTTCCACCCATCACGAGGGGGAAACCCCATCACGTTGTCACTATCGTCGGTCGTTGCCACCTTCTCGATTTAAAGTGCTTGCTATCTCGGAATCCTGATTTCGTCTGGACTGAATAGCACATAGGTTATTGCCCAGGGTCAACCCACTCGAGGAGACTCAATCTCGTCATGGCGCAAGACCGAGAGAGAGAGAGGGGATTCTTCCGCCGAACTCAACCCAAGAAGCTCGTCTCCATTGTTTGCACTTAAATAAACTCTCGCCAGGTCCGCCCTCCCATCGTGATGTTTCTGTTCCTTCTCCAGCGCCGTTCTACTGCTGCTCCTCGCCGCCGCCACACACTCGTTTCTCGTCCGCGCCGTCAGCATAGATAACCCCCTGAAACAAGGACACCTGCAAAGAAGTCGACACCAGACCGAGCCACATTGAACACTTCTAGCCCGCCATGAAGCCTACCGGCCTCAAGATGCTCCTCGCCGGAGGTGCCCTGTCCTCCGGCGCGCTCGCGCAGGCCACCAGCGGCGACCTCACTATCCTCTCCATGAACGTCGCCGGCCTGCCAGAGTTCCTCCAGAACAACGAGGTGCCCGGCGACAAGACGACGAACTCCAAGACCATGGGCACGTTATTCAGCGCGTACAACTACGGCATCATCCACGTACAAGAGGTGAGTCAAGAGAGAGCTGCCATATTCCATACGCAAAAAAAAAAAAAAAAAAAGGCCCGCCGATCCCATGGGAGGGGGCGGTAGGACGCACAACTCACGCATGAGCCGCCCGCTGTCCCCTCCCCTCAACTCAACTCTAAACGCATGAGAAAAGCCACGCGCTACAAGCTCAGCTCTGCCCCATATTCCCATATGTCACCGTTGCATTAAAGCCGAACTCTAAACCGTGTTATGTCTTGTCATGCCCGTGTAAACGATATCCATGAATAGACCATACACACCCACTTGCGCGGTCAGAAAATAGCATACTGACGTTTGCACCCTCCCGCCAAAATAGGACTTCAACTATCATGCTTCCATCTACCAGACGGACACGCACCCGTACCGCACCGCCACATCGGGCGGCGTCCCGTTCGGCTCCGGCCTCAACACCCTGTCCAACTACGACTGGATCGACTTCGAGCGCGTCAAGTGGGACACCTGCTCCAACGCCTCGGGCAGCGACTGCCTGACCCCCAAGGGCTTTACGTTCATGCGCGTGCGCCTCGCCGAGGGAGTCTACGTCGACGTCTACAACCTGCACGCCGACGCCGGCACCGAGGCCGGCGACGAAACGGCCCGCAACAGCAACTTGCACCAGGTGGCCAACTACATCGACGCCAACAGCGTCGGCAACGCCGTCCTCGTCTTCGGCGACACCAACAGCCGCTACACCCGCCTCGCGGACGACATCGAGGTGTTCGGCACCCAGAACAACCTGACGGACTCGTGGGTCCAGCTCGTCCGCGACGGCGTCGTGCCCACCGCCGAGACCCTCTGCGACAACCCCAGCGTCACGAGCTACTGCGAGACGGTCGACAAGAACTTCTACCGCGGCAACGCCGTCCTCAGCCTCGAGGCCACGTACTGGGACTACGCGAGCCAAAAGTTCCTCCAGCCCGACGGCAACATCCTCTCGGACCACAACCCCATCACCGCCAACTTCACCTGGTCCCTGTCCTCCACCCTCCGCCAGTCCGACTTCTCCGGCGGGCCCCACGGCACCTGGTTCTCCGACCTCCCCGCGCTGGCCGGCAAGTCCAAGCCCAAGGCCGCCACGCTCAGCTTCAGCGGCGAGAGCCGCCTCGACTCCGTCGGCCTCACCCTCACCGACGGCACCGTCTTCAAGCACGGCGGCTCCGGCGGCACCCCCGCGACGCTCGCCCTCGACGCCTCCGAGTTCTGGACCGCCGCGACGCTCTGCACCGGCCAGCGGAACAACCAGACGCGCAACTTCTACATCCAGGCGACGACCAGCGCCGGCAAGACGCTCGAGTCGGGCACGCGGACCTCGGACTGCACGACCCACACGGCGCCCGCCGGGTGGCAGATTGTCGGCTTCCTGGGACGCGACGGCGACGAGATGGACAGGTTAGCCTTTGCTTATGCGCCGCAGTAGGCAGGTTTTTTTTTTTTTTCCCGTTGAAGCACGGGGATCGTCATGTAGATAGCCGAGGGCGGATCCCATTATTAATCAATTTTTTTGTTCATTCTTACTTTTGCGCCGGTTTGCCGATCGTGTCTTTCAAAACTGCCATGCCGGACTCCCTGTCACCCGGGGTGGCCTTGGCCTACTCGGAGGGTGATCAGTTCCACGGTGTTGATGGTAAAACCCGGACAAAGAACGGGGTTTTGCGCCGAGAACTTGGAGCATGGCAACGAGACTCTCTTTCTCTCTCTCTCTCTCTCTCTCTCTCTCTCTCTCTCTCTCTCTCTCTCTCTCTCTCTCTCAGTCTGCCGCTACGCCGACGATGACGCGATTCATGACCCGGGGTTCGTCCCCGGCACCCGTCGCAGATGTATGGGTTGGCGCGTCTGATGTCTGCACAAGGGGGATCCAACTAAGCCGAGCGCACGAAGGACGAAAAAAACAAAAAAAAAACCGAAAAAAAGGAAACCTTGCCTCTACCTCAACGGCACGAACGGCTGCTCTGCCCTCCCACAATGCGATTTCCGCATTTGTTTCCTTTGTCAATCAGTTGCCCTTCCTGTGTCAGGTTCTTTTTTTGGCGTCTTTTTCTTCACCGTTGAGGCTGGGCTAGGCCCGGGGTGTGTGTACGGGGTTCCGCGGACCTAGGCGTAACCAGGGCTCAATAAAGACGAGACTGAGACATTTCGTCAGCTGGAACAGATGCTGCTATCGAAGTCAATCTCGAGTTCGGTTGAGTGGGTTCAGTCAGGTCATCCGAAGAGCGAGGGAGGACCTTGCAAGTGCAGATACTCGGACCAGGAGGTTGACAGTCTGAACTTTAGCAGGTGACCAACAATTGAGCCATGCGATTCGCCTCCCGCCTAACCTTGCCCATATAGTGACGGAGAGAGCGATGATGATGATGATCTCCAAACGGCACTCGGCGCAGGGCTCGTCAGTCCAACAGAAGCACGAAAAGCGTGGGCGCCCGCGCGCTCTGACCCTGCCCTGGTTGGCGACTCTCACGCACGCTCGCCACCCCATTCTTGGGGTGTCGAGGAGACTTGTCCCATTTCCATGCGACGGCCGCAACTTCGGCCTTTGAGGCTGTAACAGAGGCTCGGCCTAAGCCTCAATAGAGCATGGGGCTCTCGAAAGAAGACACAGTTTTGACAGTTAGAGCCCGAAAAGAGTGGCGGATGGACCCCGAAGTCGTTCATTGCCGGGCGTTGATGGGGCAATGGGGCGTGGCCGCACGGTATCTATTTCGATCTAACGACCACCGCTCACCGGTCGCTCGCGACTAGGCGTAAGCGGTCGCCTGAGTGGCGGAACTACGGCCGGAAGGGGACGTGTCCGCGTGATAATGGCAGTAAGCCTCGAAGCCACCGACTCCTGTTTCCTATAGAGTGGTAGTTTGAGGTCCGACTTTGAAGGCAGCTCCTGGCTAGCTGACGAGATTTCCAAAGTGGCTGCTTACGTGTCCGTGGGTTCCTATAGGCTCCCGCAGTGCTGGTCATTCCGATCGGTCCTAATCTGGCGCCAGAAGCGAGGCCAAGACGCTATCGTGACTCCCAGCGAGAATCGGCAGAGGAATACCAAGCTCTGCCCCGGTGCCATAGCTCCTTGCGAAGCTTTCCTGTCTTGGGATGATCAATCCGCCAGATGCAGCACGATCGAGAAGCAGTTGCCGTAAGTCTGGCAACCAGGGCGCTGCTAGTTTGATGAGCCTGGACCTGTAGCCTACGGCCATCGGCTCTTGTCCGCAGAAAAACGGGTGGTGATGATGATTGATTGACTGACACTCAACCTCTGACAGCCTCGGACTTGGTGAGATGAGCTTGCGCAACGATATCAGTGCGGTGCGGTTCCGTATAGTAGCTGCTGTCGATACTGGCATCATTCCCCACACTCAGGTAGGATTTGCGATGGCGGATGTCATAGCGCACTGTCGCCTGGGTGTAACCATCCGAGGCTCTCGCGATACGGCGAAGGCCGACAGGGTACTACTCTCCCCGCTAGCGGAATGCGCGGCTAGCATGATGATCTTTGGGGCTAGAAAAGATCCCGCGGTGGTTGTGATCCTCGGTAAATTCGCCAAGATCGGCACCGCACCGGACTGCGCTCCGGGCGGCGAGACGCAGCTCGCGAGACCAGGAACCCACCGACTGTGCCTGTAACACACGTTAGTCTCGAAGCCGTCCTAAATCTTCAAACATGGGTCTCGGAGAACACAGTTCGCCCGACTTTGTGGAACATGACGCGGGGCGGCTGCTAACATGAGACGGCGTCAAAGATGGCTGTTAGAGATTGGATGGGGGGAGTGGAGAAATGACGGGGCAAGCTCGCCCGCTACTCAGGGTCCAGCCGTGCCGGGGAGGCAGCTCGATCTCCGCCGAGCGCCCCGGCTTGACGAGTATGCCGTCCTGTTGCTGAGAGACTGCTGGCGTTTGATTGGGAAGTAAAACGATTCCATCGAGCGCCAGCGAGAGTCCAGTCTTGGCAGCCATGTAAGCGGCATCGTATTGGCCAGAGTGCCAAAGAGAGACATGGACGGCTGGACCGCCGAACACTCTCCCGTGAGAATTCCATTTGGGCTCTCTGTGCCCAAAGCTCACCGATCGGCTCCTACGGGTTTTCTGCTTTTGTCTACCGGGCTGTCCGCTTTTGTCCATCGCGTATAGCGTAGGAATACGTGGACCAAGGTCGTCAAAGCCATCCAGATTGCCTCATCTTTGGTGCTTCTCATGCAGGTATTTGCATTAGCGACACGGGCCGGAAGCCAGGATGAAGGCCGCGGCGCCATGATCCTCGCGCCGAGAGGGTACACAGCATACATAGCATGACCAACCGTTTCTTCAGGCATTCCGCAGCCCCAATCCCATCATGAGGCAGCAGCAGAAACGGGAGGGGAAGGCCAGGAACAACGGCCAGAATGGGCAGACCAGGTTGCTGCCGGTCGCGAACCAACCCCCACCCCCGAACGCCACAATCGGCCCTGTTGGTGATTGCTGTAGTGAAGCACATTCCTCTCTGGGCTACGTGTTTGCCTCATACTGGGGCTGTCACTTGCATCTGCGAGGTGAGAACTGAGTGTTCCTCGTCCAATACAGGCACTTGCTCCGGGTTCCCGGGATGGTCGATGCAGGGCCGGGGCCGAAGGCAAAAAGTGCAAAGGCTTCCGACATGTCGTTTTCCAGGTCTCGTACATGCAACGAAGCGGCGTCATGGTGGATTGGATAGTGTTGAAGCTAATTAGTCCCGAGTTAAAGAGGGAGACGCCGTCTGCAGAAAAAGGCCAACCACCACTGGCTCAATTTAGCCGTGGAGTAAGTAGGCAGAGACTCAGCCGCGGGAATGTTTAAGACGATTACCTAAGTAATCACAAGAAGCACCTGGGTGATAAGTAACATAGATGAGTGTCGGGAAGAGACGGAGAGTGCATGGGAACTATGCTGCTGTCTGGCTCATTTGCCCGTTGAGCCAGCAGGGTTGAATGGATGGCGTCCCCTTGTTACCGCACCATTTGCACTGCTTGCATTTACTTGGGCAGCACGGTCATTGACGTTGGGGATTACTACGTAAGCCTTCCGTCTACAATTGTCGCTTTTGTGGTGCATGGGGACTCTGCGCTGTCAGACTGCTCTCACATCAAGACGAACTTTCTGCCGGCTGGTACGAAAGGACAATTGACGTAAGACGAGGCTCCCGCTGCGCATCGCGCGTGGGGGGGGTGAGAGCACTGGAAGCCAAGGGCTGGCAGTTGAGCCAATTGATAGCGCTGAGCTTCATTGATCTTCATTCCCCAGGCCCCATTGGTGGAATGTGTAATCAGACAACAACAGGCCTGCTGTGATGTTCTTTTCGTTGATACGGATTGGGGGGGTATGCCAATGAGAAACAGGGAGTCGAGAAGGTTGATTCGATCGTCCTAGCGGCCGACGAAACCCCTGTGCAACGTTTCTGTGTGCAGCCAGCGAGTCGGAATACTTTTCATCCCATCATGCCGCCCTCTCTTGGGTCGTCCTCTGGTAAGATCAAAGTGGAAAAGCCGGACGACATCCGGATGTGCGGTGGACCTCGCAAGTCATGTAGCTGGACTCACATGCCGCGGATGCTCATGGAAAAGTTCCACTGCTGGAAATGTAATGGGAACGCACACTATCTGCGTATCGGCCTATTAAAGGAAAGGAAAAAAAGAACATAAAGAAATAGACAGCAACGAGGCTTCCATTCGCGGGTTTGGAAGTATCCGTACACGGCTAGTCTCCCGTGATGCCCCTGGCACGAGAGGAAAATGATGAAAGATTCCTCAATGGTCGGTTTTGTGGGCCACGTTGCGGGTCGGTCGTGGGCAGATTTTTGCCTCGGAGCAAGGGAAGCAGGAAGGCATATGAGGCTATATTTCGTCCCGGCTGCAGATGCGTGATCCAACGTGCCGGTGAGGTGAGAAGGGGTGGATAGTGAAGTCAACCCCCGGTCGAGGCCTGCCGGGCAGGACTAAGGATGCGGCTGCTGGCCCTCGAAGGTGATGGTGATTGCTGGCTGATTAACTTCCCTAGCGTATTGGTGCGTGCATGGTCAAGAGGCAAGATTTGCGCATTGCTCGAAGCTATGTCGACGCTCCAGAGGCAGAGGCGCTCCGTCGCGGTGGCATAACTAACTGCCTTGTGAAAGGTCGGCAACGGAAGATGGAGACGCACGTGCGCGGTGATGAGGCTTGCAGGCAGGGGATCATCGATTTCCGGTCTGGCGTCTTCTCAAAAAGGATCACCATCATTGTATACCTGTGCGACCTCAAGAGGAACCGCTGTGATAACGTATTTAGCTTGGTATTCTTAAAAAGGTCAGCACCCTGGCCAGGCCAGGCCAGGCCCCCGGTCAGCAACCGGGCCTGGAAAATGAAGACATATTCGGGAGTGCTTATTTGTAGAGCTGCAGAGCTGCAGGCGAGAAGGTCAAATGCAGACTGGCGCCGTGGCAGACGACAAGATTCGCTCCGGGACTGGAAGCCGGACACTAGCAAGCTGAGCCAAGCAATGCCGTATTGCACTACTGTACATAGCAAGTATGTACTACGATGTACGTAGTATTGAGCTCGAGAGCTTCAAGGTTTCGTGCTTCCTAGCCTAGCCAGGATCCACCGCTCCGAGAGGGCCTAGCTATCGAAGGCTGGCCGTAATTGTTCGGACTGGTTAGGCAAACAGGGGTCTTGCAGGGATGGATGCAGGCTAAGCACGGGGAGCCGGAGGGCGGGGCGGAAGAGCTGACGGTTATTGAATGATTGACGGGGAGGACACTGCTTTCGTAATGTACACTCTCGACTAGGCATTGACTTGTGTGTGTGTGTGTGTGAGCGCTATCTGTATCCCACCTAATCCGAGGAGCGAGATTGACGAGAGACGCGCGATTCCGGGGCTCGCCTCTGGCGCCTCTCTCTCTTTCTCTCTCTCCTTCTCTCTCTCCAACGCGATGGCGATGCGAAGGATCCGGTTCTTGGGGAGGAGCTGGAGCAGGGCTGGCTGCCGAGCCGCAAACTCTGCATGCCCTCCTCGTCCTGGGGCGTATGAAACGGTAGTAACAGCGAGCAATTGGAGGTCGAGAACTTGGCCGGAAAGAGGTTGCAATGATGACGGATCTAGTGGGGGATGCGACACAATGGGTTTGTTGGTCGGCGCTGGGAGCGGGGCAGAACAGTGCAGAGCAGAGTAGAGCAGGGAGTGTGGCATTCGCAGCTTGGATAACGTAACCAGCAAGAATATGCACTAATACAGAGTATATTACGGAGAAATCCTGAGTAGGTACCCAGGTATACTCCGTACGTAAGATGTATACCGCGTCGGTCTATGTGTATATCTCTAACGCTCACCTAAACTCTCTACCTCCAAGGCTAGCATACGCCCTAACATCGACCCTAATGAACCCTATATGGCAGCTTGTTGGTTCTACAACTTTGCGTAGAGTTTCTATAATTATAAATTGATTCACGGAGATTACGGTGTTGGCAGAATCCTGAAATGAGTAAGTAGGATTGTATGGAATTTAGCGGCGGTATCACGGCCCTTGGATAATTATGTACCTACCTGCCTACCTACCTAGTATAGATATGCCTTTACCCGGTGTACCGGGCTTTCCGTACCTGCAGCAGAGCAGACGGAAGGAAGCGTCAAAGACAAGGAAGGACGTTGGTCGGGCCTGGGGCGGTCGGTCTTTCCTGCCCGTCATCAAAGCAGGTACGAATACTCTCAACTCACTAACCCAGACTTGACTGCCCTGGCAAACCTTCAGGCTTACATACATCCACCATCAATATTATCATCATCATCATCATCATCATCGCCACTCCATCTCGACAAAGCCACCACCCACGACCACGCATTCTTTTTTCCTCTCTGGCCGACCCTCACCTGACCATCGACCGCCTTCCACTATTGAACGCTAAATCCGCCGCCCAGCCATTCGCCGCGTCCTGCTGCATTCCCGGAGATGAGGCATTCAACGGCCGCGCAGACGTGGGTGACAGGATAGGCCTACCCAAGCTTTCCAAGGAAGAAGCAAGCAGCAAGCTAGCTACATTACTTCGTACCTAGACAGGCAAAGCAACACTGCAACAAGCAAGCAACAACGCGTCGAGCTCACCGTGTTGCGCTGCGCTGCGCTGCGCTGAGATACGAGACACGTCCCACCCCGGAACAAGCAAATAAATTGTCGAGCAGCGCGGACTTCCATGTCATGTCAGCCCACACTGCAAAACCCAGTGCTCACATTCGTTGCCCAACCGAGACAGAATATTAGGCCGCGGTGCGTCACTTCGAACCAGACTTCTACCCCGGCCATGTCACATCCAAGGCGGGCTCTCAACAGCCTCATAACCCTACCGCCTAGGTATTCGTTGCCTGCATACCCTCCTGTGCAGAGCACAAGCACACACAGCCGCCGCCAATGACACCGAACGGCAGCAATGCACAACATGCCACACCACGGCACGGCCTTCGTTGCAGCTGCATCCGTCACACACTCACTCTCCTCGCTGCTCACCGGTACCACACGCATACTCGCAGAGGCGCGCACACACGCACACGCACGCACACACACACATGCATACGCCATTTTCAAATGGCCCAGATATGATGTGCCTCCAAACTGGCGATGCATGGATAGCCAGCAGCCCTGGGCAGCTTACAGATACCTTCACCGGGTCCCCGCCACGCAGGGGTACGATGCAGCAACAAACTTCTTCCCTGATAAGCTTCTTCAGCACATCCTTCTTAGTGCCAGCTCCGTTACTTACAAGCCCATTGTCGTTACTTACGAGTGCCAATGACGCGTCATACTATCTGCCAAAGTGTTCGACTTTCCCTTGCACAACGCCGCCGACAAGGTCCACACTTCACTGTCTCGCCAGGCGTGGTTTCTGTCATACTCTGCTCCACCACATCCATCGCTGTTGTTCCTGCTGGGTGACCACTCGGTGCCGAGCAGCTTGGATTGATCCACATGGTCTGGTACACCCAGACACAACAACAAGCCAGTCTCTCTCTCTCTCTCTCTCTCTCTCTCTCTCTCTCTCTCTCTCTCTCTTGCTAGTCTTTGCCCTTGCAAGCACATGACCGCATCCTACCCTGGGACCATGCAGCGTCTCTGACCGCGACTCGTCGGCACCGTGAGGATGACAATAAACCAGCTTTGTCTTCTCGTCCACCGAGGTCTTCTTTGGTCTGCGCTAGTCGTTGCTCACAGCAATCATGATATGGACCGGGAGCGACATGGCATGGCATCTTCCCTGTCTGCCTAATGAGTGGAATGCACAATACAATGATTGTCTGGACGGGGGTTTACGGCGTCATCATGTCTAAGTGACCCCGCCAGGGAGAACGCGGCAATTCTCACCAAATCTCACGATGGTGGCGCGGCGAGACAGCCACACCAACCATGGTTGCGCCTCTCCCGGCTGTGCCGCTCGCATGCTGCCATGGCTACTGCAGGTCGTGCTCTTGGGTCCAAACACCGTTGGCCACCCCTGTAATGCTTACTATACTACGTACGCGTACGGATTAATATAGTAACCGAGTGTGCTCGGGGCGGTGTTTACCAGGACGCCAGGCGCAACTAAAAAGCAACGGGCCCACGAGAAGGAACAGTGCACGCGCGCTTGTTTCCATCGTCTTGGGGACTCGGTAGAGTAACCAACGGTTGACCCGCACCACGACTGCTTGGCTTGCACAAGCGCCGGCAAACAAACAGACGGCAAATGCCGATCTTCTAGGCCCAGATGATGGAAGAATGAGCATACCGACGCGACTCATTGCGTATGGTTGGGGCCCCGGAATGCACCTGCCAGGTCTCGGCCGACTTAGGTAGATATTGAAAACAAACCCCAAGAGTGACTGACAACAACGAGCCTGTCGACTGCCTACCTCAGGGCGCATCAGCACTATGCGTAAGCTGCAAGTACATCGGCGCTTTGCTCTCTGTCCGTACGTACATGGTGGAAAGGGGACCGAGGATCTGTCGGGAATGTCAAGCAAGTATGCAAACCGTGGCTTGAATAAGTGAGAAAGAAGCAGCAAACCCGCTCGAGTCTGCTGTTTCGGACTCCGCGACAAGCACCACGACGCAGCCCCCCAAGGTCCGATGGGTGGAAAAGCAATACGCCCGTGACTTCGGAAGACCAAAATCCAGAGGCAGGCGGCTTTCTCTCAACGCTGATTCTGCCGTCTCGCGATATGCACAGTAAAGAACGGGCGATACATGTCTGTCGTCCCCACAAGCAGCGGGCCTGAAGGACGAACTGGCGATGCACTGGGACCAACCCTTGTTCCGTGACGACTATCGGGTTCGACGGCAGCTCCAGTTTATTTATTCTTCTTGGAAAAGGACATGCGTGCGACGCAACGGGGGTATTTCGACATTTACGAATTACAGTCACACACACATACCATCTCTTTTCCTCCTTGTCAGGCATGGGTTCGAATCGAACTGCAGTGGACCAGACGGCTGATGGCCTCGGATGCAGGACGCCGGCGCAGTTGCTCTGGGATACGGGACCGCGGAATTTGCTCCCGACAGACCGGATCCTCCATCGCCACGCCCTGCACCAGCAGCAGCATTGGACCCAGCAAGTCCAGGGAGGACGCGATGAGATACCTAGATGGCCAGTGCTCAAAGACGGGCCTTCAAATCCACGGGATCCGGATTGAGTTGAGAAGGGTTCATTTAACACGTCTTTGGACGGCCATGGGAATTGACTCGCTTTTATCCATCTTATTTGGTGCAATCATCCGAAACGGGTTGCGTTGCACGTCGTGACATGGTCGCCAGCGTCGAGGCGGGCCTAGCTTGTTGCGCAGCCGTTCTTCGAAATGTCTGCCCCCCTCCCCCCCCCCCCTTGCCCTAGGGGAAGGTAGGAAGGAGGACGAGGCAAAGCCACGAAACAAAGTCTGGCTGTGGGATCGGAGATTGGCGCCAGGAATGTCATTCTGTGGGTGGTGGGAGGATCTGAATCAAGACGATGATGGTTGAAGGCGTCGCCTTCCAGCAGTCATTCGGCGGGGTGCAATTTTTGTGAAGGCGCCGCCGAGTTGCCCCTTGGTCGCCATTGACCAACAAGCAAGCTCGGCTACCTTGCCTAGGTAGCAACCTCGAGGGCCTGCCTGGCCTGTCACCGAAGAGGGAAGAGACGACTTCTGAGTGAGCAATATGGGCGCAACACCAGCCGATATGATTGCCCTGGACTAGAACCCGCCGACTAAAGACCTCCCCCTGCTAATAATCACTCTGCTTTCCAGGGCACCCGCTAAAGGTCCACTGATGCGCTATACCTACTCTCTGGGTAGAGCACACAGCGGCACAGCACACACCGTTGCCGACTGAACTTGTCGGTGTCCTCCGCCACCACCCCACACACACCCCAAATTGATACTGAGGTACATACATGTTGTCCATGGTAATGTGTTGTGCAGGGGGGGTAGGGTAGGGTAGGGTAGGGTGTGTGTCGAGAGGAGGGACCAGAGAAGGGAAGGAAAAAGCAAAGAGACGAGAGGGATCTGGGGAACGAATATGTAGCCGAGGGGGCCTTAGCAACAATAATATGACGATAAAGAGGAGGCTAGAGGGTTCGTGCGGGGAGCCCAGGTTTGAGAGACGGAGCAAGGCAGCAGCAGCAGCAATATTGAAGGACGTCAGCTCAACAGTGTGGAGAGAGGGAAACGAGACACGGAACGGCAATATGCTGCTCTGATGGCGGGGATGGATGGATGGATGGATGGATGGATGGATGGATCACGCCTCACCCAGTCTTTTTCGACGCGAGGCTCGAAACTCGGGCAGGAGATGGATGATACGGTGGGATACGAATGGATGGATGCGGAAGCGTCCCGCCAGCCATACTACACCGACCGGCCGTGTAGGCACGCCGAAAGGGCCTTGACCTCGTTGTCTTTCGTCTCGGACATATTTACATGGCGGATACGATGATGGCAGTTAGTTGCCGTGGCAAAAAGAAGCAACGACGAACGGGGCCACATCGTGGGCCGATTCGGCCACCAAAAAGCAGCCAACCACGGATGGCTGACGGACGTTCGAACTCTTGTCCACGACCAGACCACCTACCTAGTGCAGGCAGTCATTTTCCTTGCGGCCCTCTCAGCAATCAATCGGCTGCTCCAACCGAATGAATTCCCCAGAAAACCACACCGGTCTACCTGACCGTCTGATTTCGACCCACGCAGCGGAGGAAATTCCGTCGCCAAACCCTGCCAGTATTGCCCCCCCGACCCTCCGGGGGATGCCTTACACCTCTCTCTCTCTCTCTCTCTCTCGGGCTGTACACTATGTACACGAGGAGGTCGGTCCTCTCGATCCGCACGCGATCTCGCCTCGCCTAATCCTGCAAAGTGTGGAATGTGGCCATGAAAATTGGTGCGAGAACCCCAGGCAGGTAGGTAGGCAGGCAGAGACAAGCAGACAGACAGACAGACAGCTTGGCGCGCACGCGCAGTAGCTCTTGGCTGCCCCATCACATCCATCCCGCCATCACGATGCCGTAGCATCAGTGCGCCCTCGGTATTTGCATCTCCAAACCTCGCAAGTCACAGCGCCGTCCGAGGACCGTCCAAGATTGCTTATAGTTCCGTCGATGATGCGGCCCCTCCACCTTCCCCGCCTCCCTCCCTTGCAGCACCGAACCGATGCGTCCAAGACGAAGCCGTCCATCATTCACCCATGCCATGCCCGATATACTCTCGCCGACGCACTCTCTCTCGTTGGAAGGGTGGGTGCCTGCCAACGCTGGTGTTTCTAAACTGGTTTAACTGCGAACAAGACCCCAGCGTTGCCGCTTCTTGGGCCTTCAGGTCTGGGTCGACCAGTTGTTTCCCTGACAGCAACGAACGCACCTCGCCTCGGATGCGTTTGTTGGCCCGCCTTGTCTTGGATTTCCCGAGTTTTCTCGCCCGTCCGTACGAGGGACCCCGATACCGCGCGAACCAGACCGGCCAGGAACTCGTGGTCGAATGAGGTTGGGCTCGCTCGCTTTGGGTTGGTTGCCTTGGTTGCTTGGGTTCCATCCGGGACGGTACCTCTGTGCCTACCCTACATAGCTACCTCGCACTCCGGTTAGGTCGAGACGGTAGAGTGTAGAGTAGGTATCCGTAGATGATGGGGAATAAGGACGGGACGGAACCTGCGTCTTGCGTCTGCACCTGCAGCCGCACCTGCATCTGCATCTGCAATGGCGCATCCACGCCGCTGCCGTCTCGGCCGGCGACCATCAATACGTACGGTAGGTAGGTACCTCAACACTACCTAACATAGGTCGGCTCCTACCTACCTACCTGCCTATCCTCTGATTTTTGCCCCTCGCAGGTGGGTTTAGAGGCGTAAGAAAGGCAGGCGGAGAGAAAGAGAGAGTGTTGTCGCACCCCCCCCCCCCCCCCCCCCTTCCATACTCGGTCGGCCCTGACGGCTGAGCGTTGCACGACGTCAAGCTTTCACTGTTCTCTCTCTCTCTCTGTGTGTGTGTATGTGCGTCTGTATGTACACAAAGTACATGCATAAGGCGTCTGCGAAAACGCCGCGGTTGTTGCATTCCTCGCGCCTTCTCTGATCCTTCTTCACATCCTGCATTCTCTCTTCTCTTGGCCCCCCTTCTACCGCTTCGCAGATTTAAATTACGCCGTGGGCAGGCGGGATACGGCACACATACACGCACACACACACACACACACACCCCTCCTCCTCATCTCGCTTTCTCTTTTTCTTCCTCTGCTCTTCCGCCAAGATAGGAACACACACACACACACACACACACATGGGATACAGTTCGGTAGCATACCTGGCCCTTCCCTCGCTACACTTCCAGCTCCGACTCGAGGCCGTTGCTCCCTTGCCCTTTGACCACATCCATCGAATCGGCAGATGGGCGGACACCGGCTTACCTCTCCCTGCCCCGTCTTGCTCCTCCTTTGTTCCCCAGCGTCCCGTGTGCCCCATCCCTCGGGAGACAAGAGACGCCAGACTGACGCACGATACAACAGGCTTGCCTCCGTCACACGCCTAGGCCAATACTCGAGCTTTACGCTAGCTTAGCCGTGCGAGCGGGCCCAACTGATCTTCAACGTCGACAATCCACCCAAAAAGAAACTTGCAAACTAAACCCCCCTCCCCCAAACAGAAAAACCAGAGAGAGAGAGAGAGGGGACCAGACAAGACAACCAAGGTACGCACACGCTTGCAGGGAAACATGGAGGGTGGGCACGGTACCTACATACATACGTAGTCGGTATTCGTAGTACATACTACACCACATTACATAGCACTTACTTCTCACCTAGCCTACCCACTCTCTTCCACTCACCCACCCATCCGTCCGTCCGTCCGTCCACCCTCCAAAGTTCCCGGACCCTTGGCCTGCCTGCCACACTACACCCCCCCTCCCCCTTCTACTTCCCTACGACGTGATCGTCCCCTCGCTTTGGGCACTCACATGGGGAGGGCGACTCTTCTTGGGCTCCCGAAACCTTGTGTCAAGCCCTGGACCTGGTATGCAGCTATCCAGCATTAGCACAGGCAAGGATCCCTCCAACACGGCCGTCCCAGGGCTATGACATTCCTGCTATTCCTATTCCCCTCCCACATCAATGCCCGTCATCTCCCCCCTACATTCCATAACATTTGCTTCTTCCCATCAAAACCGTCTTGCACACACGCCTGGTGACCTGTTCTTCTATTTCACTTTTCCCCCTCCCTCCCGCTTGCCGCAGACTGACTGTCGTCGTACACCCTCGACAGTTCGATACCGAAACGTCCACTCGACGGTACCGACGTAGGATTTTTTTTCTCCGGAGAAGAATACTATCCCGCCAGAGGCGCAGCGCAATCTTTGATCACGACCTTGTACCCGACATTTGCCGCCACCGGCGCACACTTGGCCCATTGACCCATCCGGTTTCCGCACGAGGACACTGCAGAGGCGCAGCAAACGAGATTCCGTATCCAAGGCGCAGGTTGGGCCGGGCTGCTTTGTGTCTATCGTCTTCGATCCGGACCTGTCCAACGTCGCGGCCGCCTCCAACATTGGGATCCCAGACCTTGCATTCACCTCACTTACACCGCATTCGTCCATGCTTCTCCACGAGAGCAATTTGCAGCAGCAGCCATGGTAATGCTGACCGACCATTCCATGCGTGCCAGTCTCCAAGTGGCTCCCCTCAAGCTCCATAAAGCCCGATCCGGCGATGTCCTCTCTTCTAAACAACAACAAGACCACGACAGTCCCAGGTCATACTCAACAACACACATGACACCACCCGCGACACCCAACGGCTCGCAGGAAGACCTGGCCGCGGATCAGATGCCGCCGCCCGTCTTCCACAACTTCCTGCGAGCCTTCTACCCCTTCCACCCGAGCTATGCGATGACCGATTCGAGCGTCACCCTGCCGTTGAACGAGGGCGATGTCATCTTGGTTCATTCCATCCACACCAATGGCTGGGCTGATGGAACCCTGCTGGTATCCGGTGCGAGGGGATGGCTTCCAACCAACTACTGCGAGTCGTACGACCCGGAAGAGATGAGGAATCTGTTGAAAGCCTTGCTCAACTTCTGGGATTTGCTCCGCAGCACATCGGTCAACGACAGCGAAATATTTGGTAACCAAGAGTTCATGAAGGGCATCATCGCAGGAGTGCGCTATCTTTTGGTAAGCTTTTCCCGAACCCCCTTCTGGTCCGGTCCGCTCCGCAGGCTCTCCGCCGTGCTTTCGTCATTCTGACACGAACAAGGAGCGCACACACTGCCTGACCAGGGAATCCGCCATCATCACTCGCAATGACAACTTGAGACGAGCGAGGAAGACGCTGCTCTCTGAGCTGTCGGGATTAGTAAAGACAGCAAAACGGTTACAGGAAGCGCAGAAGGGCTTTGGCCAACCCCGGGAAGACGTCAACGACATTATCGACGAGATGATCCTCAAGGCCTTCAAGATCGTCACCAAGGGCGTGCGCTTCTTCGACATCCTCGAGGATGATCGGCGCCAACGTGCCCCTGCAGTCACTGTCATGGCAACAGTCATCGAGGAATCGTACATCCCGCCGACGCCACCTGCAGAGAACACCAGGTTCGACGAGACTAACAATGCAGGATTCCGAGGACCGACGAACGGGACACCCGCCCGGAGCACACCGTCGCCCCCGGCCGACGGTACACAGACGACCTCCAGGGCACCGAGTAGCAGGCGGCTTTCGACAGTATACTCGCCCAATAGCCCCAACACGAACCGATTGTCTCAGAACGTCAAACGGCTGTCTGCCAACATTTCACACCGCGTCTCATTGGCCGGCCCTTCTCCTCTTTCAAGGCCGCACCACCTTGTCTCGGAGCGCCTCAACAAGAGCCACGACACCTTCCTGTCCCACCTGGGCTCCTTCATTGGCCGTCTGCACTTGCAATCTCAGTCGCGGCCGGAGTTGGCCTTCGCCATCAAGCTCTCGGCGACGTCCGGTGGGGAGCTGCTGGCCGTCGTCGATGTCGTGTGCGGGCAGACCACCAGCTCGGAGACGCTGGCGCGGGCTAGGGACATGATGTTCGAGCGCATCTGCGAATTGGTAACGGCGGCCGGCGAGATCATTCGTCATGCCGCATTCCAGGACGCCGACGTGCTCATGCCGCACGACAACAGCATGCTGCTGACGGCCGCTACGGGCTGCGTCAAAGCCGCTGGCGAGTGCGTGGCCAAGACCAAATGGGCGATTGAGCGTGTTGGTGATTTCGAATGCGAGTTCGAGGTGGGCGATCTGGGCATCGACCTGAGCGTGCTCGGCCTTGCCCCCGAGCCCCAATACCGGCGTTCGTCGATCGCCCCGTCCGTCGCAGACACGGCGACGACTGATGCGACCAGCGTCGCCGAGTCGGCGAGGAATTCCGACTCGGGCCATTCCGTCACGCAGTCAACGCCCCACCACCAACAAAGGCCGAGCATCGCCAACGACAAGCCGCTTCCTCAACTCCCGCCGGTGGACGGCGCAGAGTTGCATCAAGCTCATCGGCGTCGGCCTTCGTCTCAGACCTCTTCTGCTCCCAGCTCTCGACCCTCGTCGTTCGTCAGCGACAATGTTTCCAACATGCCGCCTTCCGGCCCGTCGACCCGGCCGGCTCTCCCACCTCTGCCCAAGCTCTCTACGTCCCTGCTCCCGGGAGATGAATACGGCCCAGCGGAAAACACGAACCAGGATACCGACTATAATGTTTCGTCTCGTGTTGAAAGCATGGCCGCGTCGAGCGCCGGCAGCAGCAGCACTTATCTCAGCCGGGACTCCGAGGCCAGCCTGGTGTCCCAGACCTCTACACGTGCAACCACTCCGGATCATACCCTGGCTCCGAAACCCCAGCCGTCCATTTCGGAGCTCAGCAACGCCGGAAGCACGGGCGCCAACGAAGAGGTGGACGATGTCGAGTTTAAGATGCTCGAAAGGACGTACGCCCACGAGCTCATCTTCAACAAGGAGGGCCAGGTCACCGGCGGCTCCCTCGCTGCTCTTGTCGAGCGCCTGACGACCCACGAGTCCACCCCAGACGCGACCTTTGTCTCGACATTCTATCTCACCTTCCGTCTTTTCTGCAGCCCTCACAAGCTGGCCGAAACACTCATCGACCGCTTCCACTATGTGGCCGAGGCCCCTCACATGGCAGGCCCCGTCAGGCTGCGTGTGTACAATGCCTTCAAGGGCTGGCTCGAGTCCCACTGGCGCGACGAGACCGACCGCGAGGCACTCTCCCTCATCGAGCCCTTTGCCCAGTTCGAGCTTGCCGCCGTCTTGCCTTCTGCTGGCCGACGGCTTCTCGAGCTGGCCCAGCGGGTGTCCAAGGACACCGCGCTTGTGCCCCGCCTCGTGTCTTCCATGGGCAAGACAAACACCTCGATTGCACAGTACATCCCTGCCGACACACCGCACCCGCCACTGGCCATTTCCAAGAGCCAGATCCAGCAGCTCTTTAGCTGGAAGAGCGGCAGCAGCAACCCGACCATCCTCGACTTCGAGCCCCTCGAGATTGCACGCCAGCTCACAATCAAGCAGATGAACATCTTCTGCTCCATCCTGCCAGAGGAGCTTCTCTCCTCGCAGTGGATGAAGAAGGGCGGAGTAGATGCCCCCAATGTGAAGGCCATGTCGGCCCTCTCCACCGATCTGTCCAACCTGGTCGCGGAAACCATCCTTCACTACTCCGAGGTCAAGAAGCGAGCCGCTGTCATCAAGCAATGGATCAAGATTGCTCACCAGTGCCTGGAGCTGCACAACTACGACGGTCTCATGGCCATCATCTGCAGCTTGAACAGCAGCACCATCAGCCGACTACGCAAGACGTGGGATATCGTTTCCGTGAAGCGTCGTGAGATGCTCCGCACGCTGCAGGCCATTGTCGAGCCCGCCCAGAACAACAAGGTCCTGCGGACTCGCCTGCACGACCACGTCCCTCCTTGCTTGCCGTTCCTCGGCATGTTTCTCACGGATCTCACCTTTGTCGACATTGGCAACCCGGCGACGAAGCAGATTCCCACCCTTGGTGGCGACGGCTCGGAAGAGAACGGCGGCGGCATGACCGTCGTCAACTTTGATAAACATACCCGCACTGCCAAGATCATTGGCGAACTCCAACGGTTCCAGATCCCGTACAGACTCACCGAGCTCCCCGAGATGCAAGAGTGGATGACGGCGCAGATTGTGCGCGTCCGCGAGGGCGACCCGGGTAATGTGCAAGTCACATATTACCGCAAGAGTCTGCTTCTGGAACCCCGCGAGATGGTGGCGCGAACACCAGCCGAACCCCAGAGCAGTGCGACGGGCGCCCAACGCGGCGATATCTTTGGTTGGATGACCCGAGACCGCAACAACACGGCGACGCCCGCGCCGCTGTAAGGTCTCGGCCTCATGCGGCCATGTCTCGAAAACATTTTATCCGATCGGCAAACATCATTTCCACATTTCCGGCAACGAACTTTTTACCCCTTTATTCTGCTTCACTTTTGATACCCCATTTTCTCACCTCGCTTCAGAGGCTTTTATGTCATGAACGATTCTTCACTTCATGATGAACATTCCTACCCGGCGTTAATCTGCTTCTGTGCCCCTTATCCCATGCTTGGGCTCGAGGCCTCGACCGCCGGGACTGGAAACGCTGGTGCTGGAACCTGATTTCGCCACATTGTTTGGATGCTGGGGAGTCTTCCCTGTGTTTGCCGGCGGCGAAACAGGAAATGCTGCACGCTGTTCGCCTTACCTGCGCTCATTGGAATATCTCAACATTTGCTCCAAGACCCTGTCGGAATGGGGCTTCAAGTTCCCTTTTTTCTGTTACCTAGTCTTGACGGGTTTGGATCGCCTGAAACAAGTCGGCGTATGAGTTGTAAGTACAGCCAGTCTGGGTCTTTTTTGGATGTCCTTGGGGGGCATCATGGTATGCGGCGGCGCGGCAGGCTTGTTTAAAAGAAAGACGGGGCGGCGGCGGCGGCGACCAAAAGACCAAAATCACAATGTATATCTAGGTTAATTCTGTATAACGGCTTTTCATGACGGTGGAAACAGATACCATGAATAGGAAAAAATCGAATCCTGATGATAATCACTACACCCGTCGTGCCAACTACCCGCCCCCCCCCGAAAACAACCTCTCTACGTGCATGTGGACTGATGATGTCGAGGGAGATGGGCTCGAAGAGACTAACTAAGCAAGACCCCTTATTAGTTTGCTAAATTGTAGTGATTTGTTCATCTACCCGGTCGTCTAGGGTCCGCCACTGTACCCGGTGATGTTGAGCCCCGAAACCCGGATGGCCAGGGAATAACGGCGGAAGGGGGGGGGGGGGGGGGGGGGGGGGGGGGGGGGGGGGGGGGGGGGGGGGGGGGGGGGGGGGGGGGGGGGGGGGGGGTCAGTAGCCGCCTTGACGCGATGGTGAAAAGATGTGCATGTGGTGGCAATGAGAGCAAAGAGTAAGGGGCGAAAGGGCGATACACACACACACACACACACACCGACGACCATCATCATGTTAGGGACAGCGCCACTCCCAGAGCTCCTAGAGCAGAAGTCAGATGGGCTGGCCGGGCTGCGGGATGCTGACATGGACGGGAGGACCAGGAACCTCGACTTCAACCGCATCCAGACCAACACCCTCGTGGCCCTCGCCGCGCCTCTCGCCCTCGTCGTCGTCTTCGTCTTCGTCTTTCGCCTGCATCAGCGATAAGACCGACAGGCGCGGACGGCGCACCCGCACGCCGGGCGGTCGTCTCGTTCTGGGGGCGTCTGGGCGGGCCGTGAACAGCTTCACCATGGGAGATATCATCCGGTACACAGCCCGTGAGTGCGGCTAGACTGCCGCGAGTCGGGAGGAGAGGAGCATCAGCATTGCGTAGGTTCCGTCTCATGGCGTCTTTGAGAGAATATTTGAACTGAAAGCCTGCTGATGACTGTGATGGGATATGGGTGATGCTTTCGCACCAGTGGGCTGATTGTCGGTACACAGTACTACCGAGCAGGCGACACCCCCTTTTAAGTGATTCGTCGATAATGCTCTTGTCCAGAAGACGGGCGCTAACCTTGATCGGCTACCAAACGGGACTGAGAACTCGGATCATCATGGTTACAGCCGGCATGGCGTTTGCCAGATTTGATAGACGCGCTTCCTCTCTGCTGAGCTAATCTAATCCCACCACGTCCTCAGCTGCCACTTCGGAAGCAGTGTCGACCGAGCGGGTCGTAAACAGAATGGAGCAGTGGTACTTATTGGGGGAAACCCTCATAGATGCCGCACGGTTTAGTCACTGTCCCAGGAAGTATATCCGCCTCGTCGACGGTGCGAATAGTTGTTCCCCAGGCGCTCTCATGGTTTCTCTCGCCTGACGAAGTGGTCGTATTAAGATGATATGATGCGGATGTTTCTGTTAAAGGCTACCCATCGAAGAGCTTCATGTGAGATTGAACCACAGGGGTCCAGTCCGTCGCTCGACTCGACCGCGTCGTTGATAGAGGTAGGAACGGGTCTCCTGGACCGGATGACCTTCTGACACGGGTTCCAAGCCGGCTCACCATTTAAGTCAAGCCCATTCATGCACTCGCATTTATTGCACATACGGGCGTTCATTCGCGAAAGTAAGCTGGGACATGGAGTTTCGCGGTGCAACACGGCTGGGTGTCGCAAGGGATGACAAGGGCTGTGGTCAACCGTCGGTTGGTAAGGACCAGATGGTGCGAGGTGGGCAACGTTGGAAACGTCACAGACCCGGGGCCTTGGGTTGGGAAGAGGGCCAACCGGAGGGTTGGGTACCTACCAGCATGGTACAATAGCAAGGTAGCAAAAGACTATCTCGACGTCGGGCATGGGTATGGCTGAGAGCAGAAGATGTCGGGCGGATCCCCCATGTCGCGTTGTGTAGAGTCGTTGGTGGCAATACTTCCAAAGGGGGGGGGGATGTAACCTTTGACTTGCCGGGCGAGAGTGTAGACTAGTGTACCTAGTGTAGGGTGCAGCGGAAGTGTGGGGTATGCTGCGAAGGAAAACATGAGTGGTGATATCTTGGCTTGGGACGATTGGCGGCGGATGGGTCTTGGTTATCGAGATAGTATGGAGTCGTCTCACGGGTCGTCAGACGGAGGGGCGATTGATTGGACAGAGGGCGGTTGCTGGATGGTAATGTCGAAGTAAGGTATGATACCCAAGGTTCTTATGCGAGAGGGAGGCACAGGCGTGTGCTGGTTGGTGCAGGGATGCGTGCGTGCGGCAGATGCAGTCAGAGTGGGATTACCCATAGACTGTACTTGGAAGACTGACTGTATTTAGTAGACTGCAGAGTGTAGAGTGTAAAACAGACGTACCGTAGCTACTGGGTATGCTGTCGGCGAGCAAGAGGGCGTTCAACGGGGTGTATTTTCTCGGGGCGCGGTCAAGTTAAGCGATGGATGGTAAGGATGAGATGGGATGCAGCGCGCCGTTATCTGTGTAACGAACCCACGAGGTGTGATCAGGCAGGTATGTATCCAGTGCGGTCTCGGTGCGGTTGCGGTTGCGGCGATGGTAGTGATCCAGGTAGTAACTAGTGTCCGTAGGCAGGTAGGTATTGATCGAGGCATGTATCGCGGGTTTCCAATGATAACGGACGAGATAGGAACGGAGGAGCACATATTGCGGGCGGGTGTCGATGGTCGCCGACGATGGATGGATCTTTTGCTTCCTGTTTGAGTTTCCGTGTGTGTTGGGAGGAACGTTACATGTACCCGAGAGAGGAAGAGAGAGAGAGAGAGAGAGAGAGAGAGAGAGACAGGGGTGCAGCTTGACTACTCTTAGCTCTCGGCACCACTTTATTTCTCCGCACGGCACGAAGGGGGGGGAGGGGGAAGGTGCAGGTTGCTAAACTAGGTAGCAGATGACAGGCAGCAGGGGCGTGTTGTGTTGTGTTGTTTGGCACTTGAAGAAGGAAAGGCTGTTCTGTTCCTTCTCTGTTTTTCTGAGGGTGTTTGGTGCGGAGTGGAGAAGGAAGGAAGGAGGGAGGGAGGGAGGCAGAGACACGAGGGAAGGCACGCGAATGAAGGCACGCGAATGAAGGCACGCGAAGGAAGGCACGAGACGAGGCAGCGCTTGTCGTACATGATACTCCTTGCATGTTGTAACACGTAGTACCTAGGTAAGATAGTACATACATACATACATACACATAGACGTAGGTAAGATGTGAACGTCAGATCGGATACTCGGTAGAGACTCAAACGAAGCATCAAGACACGCCATGCCCAACTCGTATCGTAGGTATCCAGCAAGCCGCCATCAAACAGCACAGCACAGCACAGCACAGCACGGGTGACGGTGGTGTGGTGTGGACTGGTGTGGACGGAAGACCCTTTCCTTCCTTCCTTCCTTCCTTCCCCAACCCCCACCTCGTGTTCTTTCCCAAGTTGGTCTCCCCACTTACGTAAGGTGCATTGGTACACCTTAACTCAAAGTAGGTAGGTATGTACCTGGGCAGGTAGGTAGGTAGTAAATAAACACTTCTCACCTTGAGAACCTCCCGAGTACATACATACTGTATCCGTACCTCGTACAAACAAACAAACAAACAACCAAATATCCGGCGGTAAGCAGCAGCCTGTCGGTCTGTCTATCTAGACTGCAACTAACAAGTACATGGCACTTGGTCAGCCTCCTATCTCCGCCTCTTATCGTTCCCCATCCATATCTGTGGACTCTACCCCCTGTCCAGTCACGACCCCGGCTCCCCAACACTAGGTACCACGACTCGCAGAATCCTTCCTGCATGCATGCATGCAAACCATCTTTCTGCCATTGTGTCTGCCGCCATTGTCACCTTTGTCGTCTTTTGATCAAAACCGCCACCAGTGTAGTGTACGGCACGTAGGGCGCGGGAGGCTTGCCACTACGTACCTACATACATACATACATACATACCTGGTATACTAAGGTAATTACCTCCCTAGGTAGTACAGGTACTACGGACATGACATTGGCTGACCAGATTTAATCATACAGATAGATAGGCACGATAGATACATTGAATAGGCACGAGAATACATCGTATACATGTCCATGTGAAGGAGACTGACTACTGAGACGGCATGCCCGCATCCAATCCAATCCAATCCTCCCCGAGCGACATACCGACCAAGTATGTACTCTACTTCGTATGCGTCTGTCACGTAGCTTGCCACATACATCCCTTCCCGCCCGACACCACCATCACCACCACCATTAGGCGCATCTCGGTCCATCCATCAAACAACCCAAACGTCTCCTTCGTTACTCGTACCATAGGTACTCCGTACTATGTATTCGTACCTACCTACCTACCCTGCACCACGACACGACCGGGGTAGCTTCCGATTCCGATTCCAAGCAAGCAAGCCCGCCCACCATATCCAATCCTGGTCCGTCCCGTCTTAATCGGTCGGTCCTTGGTGCCGTCTTGCTCCCCTTCCTTCGCGCTGCTCTGCTCTGCTCTGCTCTGCTCTGCTCTGCGCTGTCCAGCAAATTCTTCATTTTCTTCTCTTTCTTTTCCCTCCCGTCCGTCCGTCCTCGGATACACTGGATATTGGCAGAAAGAAGCTCAATCTCGGGACGGATTCAATCCACGCCCTTCGTTTCCTTGTCTGCTACCCAAGTGCCAAAGGTATCTACGAACGAACACGCTCCAGTCCCGTCCCATCTCGCCCTCTGTCTCAAAGCCCATACGTCCGTTTGCTGGCTGCCCATCCCATCTTCCATCTCCCATACACTAATTACTCGTATCTCTCTCTCTCTCTCTTTCTCCCTGTACTTATTTTCCCCAATCATACCACACTCTTCTCTTTCTCCCCCCAGCTACCTACGGTAGGTAATCCTTACTCTACGCCCCCCCCACCCCGTCACTTCTTCCCACACGCCACGCCACGCTACGCTACATACGCTCCACCCACGATCATCGCCCGGTGCAACTGCAACCTGCAGCCCGATAAACCCCTTCCATAAAGAAGCTGCACGCCTGCCTCGGCCCTTTTTTCGTCCCCTCGCGCGCTTTTGCTTGTTGCTTGCTTTCTTCTTCTTCTTCTTCTCCGGGTAGCCCACTTCACCTCGTGTCGTTGCTACTTAATCCGCTCTCTCTGTCTCCCTCTCCCTCTCCCTCTCCTTTCCCCACGTCGTCCGGCACGATTGAGTTTCCAATCTCCGACACTTGAACAGAAAAGGGCAAAAAGGGAACCAAGCGGCGGCCGCTCAATCAATCGACCCCTCATTCACCGAGAGCCAAGCAAGCCCTCCTGACCTGACCTGACGGTCCGACACAGTCGTCGATTCTTCACCTCGCCGCGTCCTTGTCGTCGGCGTCGTCTTCCGCTCCCCGCAACCACCCGCCGCCATGTCTTCTTCCGACGACAAACAGGCCCCCGAGCCTGCCGCTCAGGTCTACCCCGATCCCTCCCCGGAGCCTATCGCCGCCGCCGCCGCCGCCGACACTTCCGTCCCTCGCCCCGCCGGATGGATGTATCGTGGCTTCCGCGTCCGCGGCAAGGAGCTCTGGTACGCCTCGCCTCGCATCCAGCTCTTCATGGTCTCCTTCGTCTGCTTCCTGTGCCCCGGCATGTTCAACGCCCTCGGCGGCCTCGGCGGCGGTGGCCAGGTCAAGACACAGGCCTCCAACGACGCCAACACCGCACTCTACTCCACCTTCGCCGTCGCCGCCTTCTTCGCCGGCACCTTTGCCAACCGCCTCGGTCTCCGTCTGACCCTCAGCCTCGGCGGCCTCGGCTACTGCATCTACGCCGCCTCCTTCCTGTCCTATTCTCACACCGAAAACGAGGGCTTCGTCATCTTTGCCGGCGCCTTCCTCGGCCTCTGCGCCGGTCTGCTGTGGACCGGCCAGGGCGCCATCATGATGTCCTACCCCACCGAGAAGGAAAAGGGCCGCTACATCTCGTGGTTCTGGATGATCTTCAATCTCGGCGCCGTCATCGGCGCCCTCATCCCCCTCGGCCAGAACATCAACAAGACCTCGAGGAGCACCGTCACCGACGGCACCTACGTCGCCTTCATCGTCCTCATGCTCCTCGGCGCCATCCTCGCCCTCTTCATGTGCGACGTTCCCAAGGTCATCCGCGAGGACGGCTCCAAGGTCATCGTCATGAAGAACCCAACCTGGCAGTCCGAGTTCAAGGGCCTGTGGGACACCCTCGCCCAGGACCCCTGGATCGTCCTCCTCTTCCCCATGTTCTTCACCTCCAACGTCTTCACCACCTACCAGACCAACGACATGAACGCCCCCCACTTCAACACCCGCACTCGCTCCCTCAACAATCTCCTCTACTGGTCCTCCCAGATCATCGGCGCCCTCATCATGGGCTACGCCCTCGACTTCCCCAAGGTCCGCCGCAGCGTTCGCGCAAAGGCCTCGTACATCACCCTCTTCGTCCTGACCATGGTCATCTGGGGCGGCGGCTACGCCTGGCAGAAGAAGCAGGCCCTGCGCAGCGAGATCAAAGCCAACGAGAACTACCCCACCGTCGACTGGACCGACGGCGGCGAGCTGTACATCGGCCCCATGTTCCTCTACATGTTTTACGGCTTCTTCGACGCCGTCTGGCAGACGGCCGTCTACTGGTACATGGGCGCCCTCTCCAACTCTTCACGCAAGGCCGCCAACCTGGCAGGTTTCTACAAGGGTATTGCCCCCCCCCCGGTGTCTCCTTGCCCTTTTTGAATGACCAAGGCCACTAACAAGTCCCAGGTGTGCAATCCGCCGGTGCCGCCATCTTCTGGCGTCTCGACGGTATCGGCACTGAGTACAACACCATGTTCGGCGCCTCGTGGGGTTGCCTGGCCGGCGCCCTCGTCATCGGCGCCCCCATCATCTTCCTCAAGATCAAGGATACCGTCGACGTCGAGGAGGATCTCAAGTTCTCGGACGAGACCGTCGCCGACATCGCTGCGCCGGGAACTCTCGACACTAAGCTTGACAAGGAGGTCGCGTGAGCATAGTACGTACATTATAGTACATGTAGGTCGCTGTGGGATGTTGCAGCAAATGATATACAAGAGGAGTTGATAGTAATGGTGGGGTTCATGTTAATGATGGATGATATACCACACATGTGCTCTATGGGCACGGTAAAATCGTGTAAATGTTGGATGGGTTAGATAACTTTTTTTTCTCCAAGTAATAAATACCCTGGCTTCATCAATCCAGGTCGTTCTTCACACCCAAACCGCCCTAGAGACCCGTGTTCTCTCGCCCGCCCGATCGGTTCCGTCACAGCTCTCTCTCTCTCTCTTTCTTCAGACATACCCTCTGTGTCTGTCCTCTACCTCGTCGCCGCCATACCCGCCGCCACCGGGCGTGTTGATCTGCACATACTCCCCCTCCTTCAGGCTGATGACGGCCTTGCCCCCCAGGTTGATCTTCTCCATGCCGCCCTCCTCGTTGAAGAGGAATGCGTAGTTCTCGCCCTTCTGCCCGGGGCCGCCGCCCGCCATGCCCCACGGCCGGTACACCCTGCGGTCCGAGAGGATGCTGAACTTGAGCGGGATGCGCGCCTGGACCTCGCGCGTGATGCCGTCGCCGCCGCGCCACGTGCCGGCCCCGCCGCTGCCCCGGCGGATCTCGTACCGGCGGACGAGCACCGCCGTGCGCTTCTCGATGACCTCGGCGTCGGTCTGGCGTGTGTTTGTCGAGTGGACCTGTCGTCGACGAACGTCATTGGTCAGCTTTTGCATTTTCCCCATCAATCATTGTTGGACAGCAAGTTCCGCTGTGTAATTGCTTATACTTGGACATGCATGGGGGAGGAGAGATTGGGGGGAGGGGGGCAGAGAACTTACGTGGACGGAGTGCGCCCCGTGGTATCCCTCACCCGCGCCGGCCCCGCCGCCGATGCTCTCGCCGTAGTTCCAGCCCTTGACGACGGCGCCCGTCTGCGGGTCCCTGCCGCCCATGCCCCAGCCGAAGCTGTTGGCGCAGCCCTGGCTGGCGCCGTAGCGGCCGAAGGCGCGGAGGATGACGTCGATGACGCGCTGGCTCGCCAGCGTGCTGCCGCAGATGGCGGCGCGGGGGCCTGGGTTCAGGACGGAACCGGGCGGCACGACGATCTCGACGGGGCTCAGGCACCCCTCGTTGAGGGGCATGTCGACGCCGACGAGGCAGCGGACGGTGTAGATGATGGCCGAGTGGCAGATGGCGACGGGGCAGTTGTAGTTGCCCCAGGTCTGGGGGCCCGAGCCGGAGAAGTCGTAGACGGCGGACCCCGTGGCCGGGTCGGCGGTGACGCGGACGCGCATGGGGGTGCCGTCGTCGAGGTGGTCTGTCGCCTCGAGGCCGCGCGGGTGGGCGGCGGCGACGCGGCGGAAGAAGGCGCGCACGGCGGCCTCGGCGTTGGCCTGGACGGCGGCCATGTGGCGGTGGACGACGGCGAGGCCGCCGGCGTCGGCGCAGAGCTTGCGGAGCAGCACCGCGCCGCGCTGGTTGGCCGAAGTCTGGGCCTTGAGGTCCGAGACGTTGTCGGCGAGGCGGCGGGAGGTGCTGCAGCCGGGGAAGGCGCCGGCGCGCTCGAAGGCGGCCACGACGGCGTCCTCGAGGAAGACGCCGGCCGAGACGATCTTGAGCGAGGGCACGTTGAGGCCCTCCTCCCACAGCTCGCGGGACTCGGGCATCATGGAGGTGATGCCCTTGCCGCCGATGTCGGTGTGGTGGCCGCGGGAGGCGACGTAGAAGGCGATCTCCTGGCGTCTGGGGGCGGCGGCGTCGGCGTCGTCGTCGTCGTTGTCGTCTGCGGGCGAAGGGTCCGAGTCGACAAAGACGGGCGTCACGACGGTCAGGTCGGGGAGGTGAGTGCCGCCCCACTGCGGGTGGTTCGTGAGGAGGACGTCGCCGGGCCGGAGCTTGCCCTCCCATAGGCGGTGCTGCGCCTGGATCGCGAACTGCATCGAGCCGAGGTGAATCGGGATGTGCGGGGCATTGGCGACGAGCTTGCCCGAGGGGGAGAAGATGGCGCATGAGAAGTCGAGGCGCTCCTTGATGGAGGTGGAGATGGAGGTGCGCTGGAGGGTGGTGCCCATCTGCTCGGCGATGGCCATGAAGCGGTGCGCGAAGACGGAGAGCTGGATCGGGTCGACCGACGGATCGGCAGACGACGAGGCGAGGTCGGGAGTCGGATTGGCGGTGGTGGTGGTGGTGAGGGCGGGGGAAGGGGACGGACGAGAGATCTTGTCGAGGAGGACGTGGGAGGAGAGGATGTAGGCCCGGAACGTGGGCGAGACGAAGATGGTCTGGGTCTGGTCGATGAGCAGCGCAGGGCCGGGGATGACGATCCCCTTGGGGACATCGTCGAGCCGGTAGACGCCCGTGTCGTGCCACGCGCCGTCGATGTAGACAGGCTGCCTCTCGCTCGGCGCCGGGGCCGGGCCGTGGCCCCCGGCCGCGAGCTCCTTCAGCGCCGACGCCTCCCGGATCCGCGCGCCCGCGCTGCCCGTCCCGCGGACCTTGATCGACTCGACAACGATATCCCTCTGCATCGAGAAGGCGAACTCGCGGAGGTGCGTCGCCTCGAACGCGGCCGCGTAGTCGCCGTCCGCGGGCCGCCCGATCGTGAGGTTCGTGTCGGTGCCGAAGTACCGCAGCACGAGGCTCTCGTCGAACGCCACCGACGCCTCCTCCGCCCCCTGCGCGCGCAGCTCCGCGCCCACCCGCACCCTGAGCGCCGCCAGCCGCCCGGCGATGTGCGCCACCGCCGCGTCGCCGCCGAGGCGGCGCCCGTACGGCTCGAGCGCCTCGTGCTGCAGCTCGGCCTGGGCGATGCCGTACGCCGACAGCAGCGACGAGTATTTGTGGATGAGGACGCGGCGGATGCCGAGCTTGTCGGCGATGTCGCAGGCGTGCTGGCCGCCGGCGCCGCCGAAGGAGACGAGGTGGTGGTCCTCGGGCGCGAAGCCGCGGGCCTCGGTGGCGTTGCGGATGGGGCGCGCCATGGTCTCGTTTGCGACGTCGAGGAAGCCCAGGGCGACGTCACGCGGTTCCAGGGGCGGCGACGATGAGGAGGAGGAGGAACCGCGCCGCCCTGTCTGGGCGTTGAAGTCGGCCGTCAGGGCGGCGAACTTTTCCGCGACAACGTCGGCGTCGAGGGGCGCGTCGGCGCCCGGGCCGAAGATGGACGGGAACGAGGACGGGACGAGGCGGCCGAGGAAGAGGTTCGCGTCCGTCACGGTCAGGGGCCCGCCTTTGCGGTAGCACGCCGGGCCCGGGTGGGCGCCGGCGCTCTCGGGGCCGACGGCGAGGAGGCCGTTGCGGGCGAAGAGGACGGAGCCGCCGCCGGCCGCGACGGTGGCGATGTTGAGCATGGGCACGGTGATGGTGCGGCCGGCGATGGAGGTCTCGGTGAGGTAGTCGTAGCGGCCGTCGTAGCGGGAGACGTCGGTGCTGGTGCCGCCCATGTCGAAGCCGATGACGGGGGTGCCGTCGTCCGGGTCGTAGCACGAGGCGGCGACGCCGACGACGCCGCCGGCGGGCCCGCTGAGGAGGGCCTCGTTGCCGCGGAAGCGGTCGGCGGCGGCGAGACCGCCGTCGGAGCACATGAAGTCGAGGCGGCGGGGGGGCACGCGGAAGCCGGCGCGGAAGGCGTCGACGTAGCGCCGGACGACGGGGTAGAGGTAGGCCTCGGAGCAGGCCGAGGTGCTGCGGTGGAGGAACTTGATGGTCGGGGAGACGGCGGCCGAGGTGGTGACGAACTCGAAGCCGAGCGACGGGTCGTCGCGGGCGATGGAGGCGACGAGGTCCTCGTGGGCCGGGTGGAGGTAGGCGTGCATGAAGCAGATGGCGAGCGAGGTGTATCCCCGGTCACGGAGCTCGCGCAGCTAAGCCCGGACGGCGTCGGGGTCCGGCCGGCGGAGGACGCGGACGAGCTCGCCGCTCGCCGTGCGCACGAGGCTCCCGGCGTCCCCGGCGGCCTCGGCGGCGGCGACGGCGGCCTCCTCGTCGAGGGGCGTCGGGTTGAGGTCGTAGTCGGCCGGGACGATGCGCTCGTCGACCTCGACCACAGCGTCGTGCAGGGCCGAGGCCTTGCGGATGTCGAGGTCGAAGAGCTTCGGGCGGGACTGGTCGCCGATGACGCAGACGTCCTTGAAGCCCTTTGTCGTGAGGAAGGCGAAGCGCTCCCCCTTGTGTTCCAGGAGGGCGTTGGTGGCGACGGTGGTGCCGATGCGGCACGATGCTGGATCCCCGGGCCCGCGTCAGTGAGTTGGTTTCCAAGACTCAAAGGGGGGGGGGGGGGGGTTCGTCTTCCTCTCTGCCTTCCCCCTTTACCCCGGATTGCAGGGGTTCACGTACCGATGCGCGAGCCGTCGAGCTTCTCACCCACGGGGATGGGCTTCCCCTCGACGGCCTCGAGGACGCGGCGGATGCCTTCGGTCGGGGCGTCTGGGTAGTTGGCCGGGTCCTCGGACAGGAGTTTGAAGATGAGGGGCTCGCGACCGTCGACGTGGGCGATGACGTCGCAGAAGGTGCCGCCGCGGTCGATCGAGACCCTGATGTCAACAGCCATGGCGGCGTTTTGCGCGTAAGGGGAGGGCCGTCGTCGTCGTTCTAGAAACGTTGGTGGGAAAGTTTGGCGCGAGTCTGTGGTGTTCTCAGCGCATGAGTCAACGACGATTCAGTTCTTCCCGGGTGACACAACTGGATTGCTGGCAATTGAGAAGAGGGAGGGGAAGGGAAGGGAAGAGAGGCACGGTTGCTTCTCTCTGTACCATTAACGAGAATCCCCTGGCGCATCGACAACGAAGATATCATGCGCATTAATAACACAATCTCATTGCCATCTAACAACACCAAGCAGTCCCCTCCCTACGGTAGCCGTTGCAGAGGGGTCTTGGGGCTCGTCGATCGCCCCGCCAGCGTCCCAGAATCCCGTCTATCGGGTTCTTTAGACGGCGCGCGATTGCGTTGCTACCGGGCTATTTCCGCTGTAGTGGACTGCTGTCGGGGCCTTTCCGACGCGGGGCATCCTTGACGGGCTTATCGTAGCCATCGACGCCGCCCTAGTGTCAGGAAGCGGCATTTGGCCGAATGACGTCCAAGGTGTGGCGCCATTCGTCTCGCAGACAAAATAAGCCCTCCGTTCGTTGAGATATGTGTGTCCCGGTGCTTTGCATGCCGGGGGGGGGGGGGGGGGGGGGGGGG
>MU843459.1:39493-184333 GCA_030867255.1 Colletotrichum somersetense | reverse complement strand
GGGGGGGGGGGGGGGGGGGGGGGGGGGAAGTGTCCCATGCTGGTTTCGCGAGCCGGACCAGGATGGCTGGGACGCCCGGTCGCCGGCCGGAGCTTGGCGGTTCGGCTTGCGGTGAACCGTTGGACTCTCATTGGATGCGGCAAATACGGAAAGATGAGTCGCAATCGTAGGCTTAGTTTGGCCGAAATTTCTCTACATCCAAGGGTTGGGGAAAGCTATCCCCAAGCCGACTCAGCACGAGGCGACTTAACAGTAACGACTGCTCGGCCGTCAAGATGCTCCGCCAGGAATATCGCTCATTCTATTCCGGATGGTTTTGTGCGTGCTCAGTGTTGGTTCAACTTAACACATAGGCGACGGACTCGGTTACCGAATGCGATGCAGGGTGATGTATTCATGACTTCAATTCAGTGCCGAAGATGTTAGTTCTTCGGTTGTAATTGTGTTGTCTCGCCTAGACCATCAGAGCTACTGAACATGATACAGTCACCTGCACAGAAAGCATTCCAGGTCACAGCGCGTATTTTGAGAAAGGTATTGATTACTCCCTGTATTTATAGACATACTCGACAGCCCAGTTTCCCATATTGGTTGTTGCGAACGCCTCTGGACCCCCTGCTGGCCGGGCACATTGTCTTTCCGCTGAAGAATCTGTCAAACCCCTGTCGACATGTGGTGGCTCAGAACCCCGCATTTTCTCGAGGCTGTTCGTTGGAAGTGCTGGTGAAATGTTCGAGATTCATCTTGCTCTTGATACTCTACCTTTGCCTCTGCTCTTTCCTCTTCTGCACGCTCAATTCGATTATTCTCTCCCGCCTGTATGTATAGCGAGGTCAGCAACATGACTTCAGACAAATCACTACCGCTGCGCAACAAAGTCGCCATCGTGACAGGCGGTTCGCGTGGTATTGGAGCTGCTATTGCCGTCGAGCTTGCCAAGAGAGGCGCAAATGTCCGTGAAAAGACAATAGTCTAACCGTCCCCTTTCTCTAAAGAATGAGATGTCTAACAAGAAGCACAGGTCGTCATCACGTATGTCTCGGACGCAAGCCGAGGTTTAGCAACGGAGGTGGTCGAGCGTATTAACGTTTTGGAGAACGCGGCGCGCGCCATCGCCGTCCGGGCGGACGTCTCCTCGACCGAGGCCCCCCAGCAAGTCGTCGACGCCACGGTTGCCGCCTTTGGACAGCACATCGACATCCTCGTCAACAACGCCGGGGTGACCTCCAAACTGGCCGTGTCGCAAGTCACGCCCGCGGACTTCCAGGAGAGCATAAACGTCAACCTTCGCGGGCCCTTCTTCATGGCGCAGGCCGTGATCCCGCGTCTCCGCCGCCCGGGCCGCATCATCAACATCACCTCCGTCGCGGCGCGCGGCGGCTATGCTTCCGCAAGCCTATACCTCTCCTCGAAGGCCGGCCTGGAGGGTCTGACGCGCGCCCTGGCTGCGGAGCTGGGCCCGGCGGGGCACACCGTCAACGCCGTCGAGCCCGGTGTCACTGAGACGGATATGGCTCGCGACTCCGGGGCGTCTGACGCTCACGGCCAGCATGTCAAGATGATTGTTTCGATGACGCCGTTTGAGAACAGGATGGGGAAACCGGAAGACGTTGCTTCGGTCGTTGCCATGCTCGCCGAGCCGCAGGCCAATTGGGTGACGGGGCAGACCATATCAGCTTCTGGAGGCTTCTCTATGCTTTGAGCTGATACCCATCGTACCTCTATACCTGTCATCTCTTTGTTTCTGCATGCCGCGATAGTAGATTGTTCAGTGGTGGATATCCAGACTGCTGGTGGGCAAAAGCTATGGCATAAGCTTCACAAATTCTGTGGGACATGTTGATTCGCATTCGTGCCGTGGTACCGTACTATATGATGCTGACCCCCTAGCTAACGGTCATGAGATTTTGGACACGTCGGAGAACCTCGTCTTCGCTCGGGTAATCAGGCCCCCTGATGGACTCGAACGCGGGTAGAAGCACAGATTCGTCAATCTCCTTGTACTTCCCAAGCTGGACATGAATCACATGCCCGTTGCGCGAGTTATCGGCCATTAGCAGGGCTGCGCCTCGTGCTACAGCCTCCGCGGACTGGATTTCGACGCCCACCTTCTCCATCAAGCCTTTCAGGTCCGGGAGTACGTTGCTGTCCGCCCAAGTTGGGGCCAGGATGTTGACGCGAATCGGTATCTTGGCCGATTCGAGAAGCGGTACGAGACCACGACCATACCCAAGTACAGCATGTTTTGCAGTAGCTGCCCCAATGGGTCAGTCGAATGGCCTGTCTATATGGAAGAACGCATGACTCACAGTAGTCCACAGCACGGAGCCGCTGTAAACCTGTCGACGAACCGTTGATGACGATACTACCGCCCTCCGCTTGCTGTCGCATGTGGTATATAGCGAGCGTGGCAGTGTTCATGACGCCCTTCAAGCTAACATCCAAGACAACATGTGTAGGCTCGATCAGGTATCCGTTGGCGTCAACTTCCGTAGAGAGGTAATTGGCGCTGGGGCCCACGCCAGCGTTGGCAAAGACATGGTCGATACTGCCGTGGGTCTTCTTTGCCTCGTTGAACAGCGCGACCTGGTCGGCCCAAACGGTCACGTCGGTCTTGACGAACGAGTAAGAGCTTTGTGGACGCTCGGCTGGCGGGTTGATGTCGGCATTGACGACGGAGGCGCCATGCGATAGAAGCGTGGCCACCGTGGCGAGACCGATTCCCGATGATCCCCCCGTGACAATGACCACTTTGCCCCTGAGGCTGGAGAGATCCCTGTCTTCGATGACGAATTCGGCCATGGTCGAGGGTATTTTGGAGCAAAGAAAAGCGACGGAGTTGTCCTTGCGGCGATTCTAAGCTGACTGTTTAACTCCTTTCAAAGCCCTACTCTTGAGGAGGGGCAACTCGGCTTACAAATAGACAGGTCTCAAACCCGATCTCAAGTGACGTGTCGGTTGACGAATGGCGTCCCAGAAGGCCTATGATCTTTGTGCGGAGTAGCAGGGCCCGGATTGAAGCTAACGGGCCCTGGACCGCAACTCTTCTCGCCAAAGCTCGTCCTTCTGCCTTAGCCCACAAAAGGGGTGCGCAAGAACCACAGCTGATTGCTCAACAAGCCCCTTGCTGCTTGAGGGGTTTTCAGCTATCAGATTCCACCGGCAGGGGTACATGTAAAATGGGTAAATCGGTAGCAATTCATTCACACTGTCGGTACGAATACGCGTTAATCTTACCAGATATCCGCCCGAGGTCTTCCTCCCGGTAGACGACATCGCCACGATACAAAATGCATTTCGATAAATAATTTTTTGTCCAACGACAGACATCACCATTGATCTATGGTACCAGTGTGACATCAACACGATGCCCAATTGGGACTATAGTGAAGTAATTCTCCATTTCCATCATCGAGTCCGTCATGCTGCCCGAGAGCTTGAGGCCGGGACATTGGCGGAACAGTACCGCGGCGGCCATCCGCAGCTCCATACGGGCGAGGTCGAGACCAAGGCATATTCGTGTGCCAGCGCCGAATGGGCAAAAGCTACTCTTCTGCTGAGGTGTGGTTGTAGCTGGGTCTAACCACCGCTGTTCGTCAAACCTGTACCACAGTTAGCCAACGGATATAGTTGCGTATGTCCAAGAGATTCCCACTCCAAAGGGCTCGGCCACACTTTCGGATCTCGATGGAGGGTGTAAGCCTGTGTTTCGACCTCTAACCCGCCGGGGATATGGTATCCACCAAACGTAGCGCCCTTGGGTGGTACGACACGTGGAAGGTTGCCCGGGACACTTCCATAAAGACGCAAAGTCTCTTCCACAACAGCGTTGAGAAGCGCAAGTTCCTCCAAGGAGGCGTCGTCGAAAACACTACCCTCATCAATTGCGCCTACCTCGGCTTCCAGTCGATGCTGGAGTTCGGGCCTTCTAAGCACAGCCCACACGAGGTACGTCAGAGTAGAGCCCGTAGTGTCCGCGCCAGCGAGAATGAAATTCCCCGCTTCTATTCTGATGTCTTCGTCGGTCAGGTTTCCCTTCTCATCTGCTTCGCACTCTTCCAGGGCGGCGGCGAAGATGTTACTTTTGTTGTCTCGGTGTTTGCGTAAGTTCTCAACAGCACGGGTGCCGTAGGATCGAACAGACTTTGCGGCGTTGAGTATCCATTGCACTGACGCGATTGGTATATATCGAGATACTGCGTAAAGCAACGGAAACTCATAGTTGATAAAGGTACTCAAGCCCGTCACGTGAAGCGTTTCGACAAATTCGTTCTTCTAATAACGCATTGTGAGTCCGAACTTGGAAGTATTGAAATCAGATGAATAGAGTCTACCGTACCTGCCCAGTTTCTAGGAGCTCGAAAGACTCCCCAAAAGATAATTGGCCAATCACATCTGAAGCCATAAGTAGCCACCAGTGGAGAATGTCGGAAGATCCACGAGCGGCTTCTACTTTTATCCTGCCCACAGCCCTCCTAACCTTCTCTCGGACGACTGGTTCGCAGTTATGGCGGACACTGGTTTTGCTAAAGGCACGAGCAAACAGCTTGCGTCGAGCAGCGTGTCTTTTCGGGTCCGTTATGGAGAAGAGACCGATACCAATACCCGCAGGGCCAGTGAAATCCTCGTAGAACGGGGACTTGCGGAATCCGGAGCCTATCCGGTGAATGGCGACAAAGGCATCGGGATCAGCCACTGCTACTTGGTAGGGCGAGATTCGTACAACGGGCCCGTAACGTCGGTGCAATGAGTGAATGTAATGGAGTCGCCGAGCGCGAAGGGTGTTGAACTTCAAGACATAATGCGTGACGAGCGTGTACCATGGCCCCGGGATGTGTTTCAAGGGACACAAAAAGTATGCCTGGTTCCTGCTTAACTTTGAAACTTATCTTGGCCCGATGCCTTTGGACTTACTCGGATGAGGCTCAACGTACATAAGGCGAACACCGCCGAGAGCACCATCTTCGGTTCTGTGAAGATCATGGCTCACTGGGGCTGTAAAGCCTATTGTGCTAATAGTAAGTTGTTATGGCACTATTGTCATGCAACCCGCAGTCGAGATCTTGTCATGGAAAAGAATCCTCCGGTGCGGGGTCATAACTTATGTTTAATCACTGCCTTTCTCTTGAACTAAAGCGACTATGCGCTACGTAATGCGATGGCCAAGCGTATGACGTGAGACGGTTCTCGTCCTGCATGAACATACATGGAAGCGAACCACTGACATGCTCTATGTTATCGTTAAGCTTGGTTCTGAGGCTTTATCGGGATCTATTGACATGCGGCATGCGGTAATCCACAGCGTAGCGCCGTTCAGATTGCCAAATTCTCTATTGCTGTTCTCGACACTAGGCTATGAGACACATACTCCGATACTCATTTGATCATCTGATTGGTACGTCCGATGTGCATGGCTTGGCGGCAAGATGCTATAGTCGGTTGTTTGGAATCATGAGCCTCCAAATCACCAGACTGCTTCCGTAGCTTCGGAAGTCCATCAAGTAGATCTCATTGAGAGAGGGCTGGGCTACACCTAAACGCTTGCACCGAAACCAGTGCCCGCAGGATTACGAACTCGGCTGATACCCTCATAGTAGGCGGAAGTTGGTGAGTTTTATATTTTTCCTCTTTCCCAGAATGACTCTTGCCACTTCGCCTCGGATTATACTTGTACGCTTGATGGAGGCAATAACTCCACTGAACAACTCGGACTCTGCACTCTACATGTAAATAGTGGCTGCTTGCGTGGGGGTACAATCGAGGCAATTAAAGACAATGATGCTAAGAGCAAAGATAACAGCCGGAGCCACAAAACATGTCAAAACAGGGAACGGCCCGGGTCGGATCTGAGTTTAGTGGAGAAATACGAGGAAGAGGGATGCCTAATCAGTGGTCATCAAATTTAAGACAGTAAAGAGGGACTTTAAACGGGGTAGGCTCAACAAATACTGAAACAGACCCAGAGGCCTCTAATTTTGTGCCAACATGGATGATCTCCTTTTTTGGCATCCTACAACATAGCAATACCCGACCCGTATGTTTTTGCCCAGTCAATCTTTGAGAGCCTTATCAACTTCTTTCTTGTCAGCAGTGCCATGTTTCATTAGACCCCATCTCTATGATTCAAGCGCACACTGATTGTCGTGGTTTTTGGACGTGGTAATGTCAAGATGAACTGTGTGGGTGGACGACTTACACCCGATCACAGCCTGTTGCAATGTGCGAATATTTAAAGTGGAAAATATATGCCAGAAAGAGCTTTTGAGCTAACTGGCGCCAGCTTACCTGCTAGAATCATCGATTTGCGGCATCAGCCTCACCACTATACAAGCATAGCGTATCATGGGTTGGTGTCTCGGCCGAGGATACTCATTACAGATTAGAATCGGTTAACTCGGCCTAAAAGCGACATGGTGGTGGCTATCTATCCCAGGGCAACCCCTGCCGTTTCCTATAAGCGCGGCAACGGAGTTGCTGTTTTCCAGGCATCATTTCCTTGTGGGGCCATGCAAACTTCTAAGAGAGATGATAGCTTCAGATGGTGCGGCCCGCTGAACGTCAATGACCAATCATTTTGTTTGGCAGGCAAGGCTAATAACGTCCTAGCGCGTGATTTCACAAAAAGATCTGCGTGAAGACAACCTTGAATGTTCCTTTTGATGAGAACAAGTTTGCGGATCTGCAGATGCTCTGGTATTACGACAAGGCCACCAACTAGCATGGAATGGAGAGTGCTAGAAATTGCATCTTGGGACAAATCAAAGCATAGCCCCTCAAATGTGACTGAGACTCAGCGGGGGGCTCCGATTGCCCTCCTTGATGTGTTTGAGCGGTCAAGCAAGTGAACACATGTTTGGAGCATAAGATGTGAGGATGCCGCCTTACTCTGCAAGGTTGTTAGAAGGGAAGACAGAACATTAGCAACCATTCATTCGTTTCGGTTCCTCGTTTCCACCCTTTCTTTCCGCTTATAACTGCCTACCTACCAATACAAAGCACTATTCCATAACTTCAAGGCCAAGACCAATCTCATCCATTTCTTGACCGACATCCACTTTCTCGTCACCAATTTCAAGTACATCAGCAACCTCGAAATGAAGACCGCTGCTCTTGGCACCGCCCTGTTTGCCGCCCTTGCGGCTGCCGGCCCTATTGACTCCCGTCAGGCATCGGACTGCAAGGCAGTCACTGTGCTGTTCGCCCGTGGTACAACAGAGCCGGGTACCCTCGGCATCGTTGTCGGTCCTGGACTTCAAAAGGCGCTCCAGTCGACCCTCGGCGCCGACGCTGTCACCGTCGAAGGCGTTGCTTACCCTGCTGATGGCGCCGGCATCTCGGCCGAGGCAGCTGGATCTGGACCCGGTAGCACCGCCATGGCCAACCAGGCCAACCAATGGCTCAGCAAGTGCCCCGAGACAAAAATGGTCATCACCGGCTACAGTCAGGGTGCCATGGCCGTTCACAATGCTGCCAGAATGCTCAAAGGCGAGGGCGTCATTGGCGCTGTCACTTTTGGTGACCCATTCAAAGGTCAACCCGTATCTGGCATTCCAGCAAGCAATTTCAAGAGTTTTTGTGGTGTTGGTGATAGTGTTTGCTCTGCTGGTGGATGTGCTAGCGCCGGGGGCTGCGAAAGCAAGAGCCAGTCTGGTCATTTTGGATATTACGCCGACAACGACGATGCCGCTGCTTTCATCAAGTCCGTAGTGGCCTAGATGTATTTGCGTGATGAATACTGTGGCGTTGATTGGGATGCCCGGATATACGATTGGATGTGTGGGACGTCTTCCTCTTTATTTAGTTTTGGCCTTGTATATACTAATCGACCACTGACGCTGGTTATCTTCTACAATCGATCCCGTCAATCAATCATTCTGAGCAACGAATCAAAAGTCTGTCATAATATGGGCATTTTCCGACCAATTTCTGCGTCATTCTTCTCTCGTTCTAACAAAAGCACCTGGTGGAAACCTGATGTCGTCTATCATGCCTCATCGCTATCAATCTCTTGAGTGCTGACCTTGACTTTCGACTCACGCCACTTCTGGAGGAATGGTAGCCCGACGCCCGTCCAAACAGTCAATGCAACAACAAAGGCTAGCGCACTGTCCCATCCATGGGTCTTGACGAAAGCTGGCGCTTGCCCACTTGGCATCTGCAACTGCTGGAAAGGAATCACAACAGCCTGACCGACAGATACCATGAAGCCAAGAACAAAGGCACGCTTCTGCTGGTCACCTCCACATGCCTCGTTCGCCCAGCCGGCCAGCAAAGGTGTGTAGCAACCGTAGCAACCAGCAAGGATGAAGACAGCCATCCGAAGCGTATGCGGCACGCTCCACGCAGCCAGAACGGCGTAGACGAATGTCAGCAAGCACCCAACGGCGAAACAGACGGGTCCGCGGCGGCCGATCTTGTCGGAGACGTAGCCTGTCGAGACCATGAACACAAAGTTAATAGCGCCGACGCAGGTCGGAATGTTGTTGATCTCGGGTACCGTGTACAACTTCGTTGACTTGAGGTATAGTGTAAAGTATTGTATAATGTACGAGCCGCACGTCAAAGTCCAGAAGGAGTAGGCGGCCGTGAAAGCGTAGAGCTGCCAGGAACCGAAGACGCGGGCTACGACGGACCAGTTCATCTTGCCGACGGGCTTGCGACCTTCTTCTTCGATACGCTCCCGCGCGCGCTGCTTTTCCCAGTCACTGAGATAAAACGCTGTTGTGTTGTGAGGAGTATCGGGAAAGCAGACCTGGAGACGGCGTCAGTACTGTCCTCGACTGAATTGCGAAATAAACCTACAACTCCATAAATCACAACGGGAACGGCCAGGATGAAATCGAAGATGAACAGCCATCTCCAGGCAGACAAGCCTCCCTTGCCGCCCATACCGCTGTAAAGTGCAGCTTGGAGATAGCCGGAGAACATCTGCCCCAAGACGCCGCTCATGACGAATAGGCCGGAGCGACGAGACAGCTCGCTCTTGCGGTACCACGAGCCGAGAACGTACATGACGCCTGGCCAAGCGGCTGATTCGAACAGGCCGATGAAGAAGCGCAGGACGTAAAATTGAGGCGCGGTCTGGCACTTGTACAGAAACAACACGAAAAGAGACCAAATAAGAAGACACCCGGGCAGCCAGAAGCGCGGGCGGACGACCGTGATGATCAGGTTGGCAAAAGAACCGCCGATGATGGTGCCGATGTTGAAGTACGTATTCATCCAAGAAAGTTCGTTGCCGGGGCCGAAGTTGAGCTCTTCCGACATGCCCGAAACGTAAGCATTGGAGATGTTGTTCTGATCGAGCTAATGGAGGTGAGCATCAACAAGCAAGTCACGCCTGGCGATCCGGGCCACATACCTGTTTGATGAAGTACATCAGGCAGCCGTAAGAAAGTAGAAACCAATCCAATTTAAAGATCAGCTTCTTCTCCTCCGGCGACGTGCCGGGTTCGTGCCAGTGGAACCACCCGGCTTCTTGAAGCTGCTGTGGGGGCTCCGGCTTGCTATCGGCGGCAGCGACAGTGCCGGACGTTGTCGAAATGCCGTCCTTGTCCTGGAACCGATCGATCGGGTCAACCCGTTTGACGGCGTTGGGCTCGAGGTGCGCCATCCCAGCTTGCTTCATCTGCCGTCGCTGTGCTGTGGCTTCGGGATTTCTCTTACGAGAAGTTAGGGGACAGAAAGTTCAGTGGGTGCTCAGTGAAGGCTGGCTGGTAGAGCTTCCCCTGCCTACATGTATCGAAGGTGAAGATTTGGCTGGGCAATAGATCTTTATTAGAAAGATGCCTCTCCTGTAGGAACAACATAGAGCGAACGATGGCAACGTAATCGATAACAGAATTTTCTGGGTAACATCGGCTGTCGTCTTAGTGCAATTTGATAAAGGGCCTTCACTATGGCGCCATAAACAAATCAAAAAACCCCCAGTTCAATATCGGGGAGGGGCCTGCGTCTTTACCCCTTTTTGGTAGATCAGGTCGGGTTCTGTCCGGCCCCTTACTCGTAACACTAAGCACTGTTCGTCTTATCCCCCGGTTGCCTGAATCCTCCCCCCGCTTCTTCGGCTTCAGGTGCAATCGGCTCCCGGCATCGGCATTAACCTTGTTGAGTGCAATACCGAACGGCGGGATACCATCTCATACCAGCGATGTCCGACGTACATTGGTGACGGCTGTAGAAACTTTGCAATCGTTTCTCAACACAATTTCAGGATCACTGCTTGTTCCCAGCTGAGCTACTTTAGCCAAAATGATTGATTTTGTAGACATCAACGGTGCTCGTCTCGCATATCGCATCGCCGGGCCCGACCATGCTCCTTTGATGATTACACTCCATGGCGGCCGAGGAATGGGTGGGCTCCCCTAAAACGCTTCTGGATGAGTTGCGAGGTGCTAATATGAGCGCTCTTAAGGAGACCACAGGTCCGATTTCAAAACATATAGCCAGCTGAGCGACAAGATCCGGGTTCTCTCATTCGATTATCGCGGGCATGGTCAGAGCTCCTTGACCAAGCCCTACACCTTTGAGCAAATTGTTGATGACATCGAGGGAGTGCGACAACACTTCGCCGGAGACAACCAGGTCATCATTTGCGGTGGCAGCTTCGGAGGTTTCCTAGCACAACATTACGCAATTAAGCATGCTCCGCGAGTTTCGCATTTGATTCTCAGAGGAACAGCACCGTCCCATCACCGTAGGTCACGGTTGTATGCGAAAGTCTCTTCTCAATAGCACTGATAGCGTTCTTAGATGAGGCTGGCGCTATCAAATCTCTCGAGGAAAGGATTCACAAAGTCCCCAGTTTCTCTGTCGACATGTTGAAGAACAAGGTCTTTGGAGCCTACGAGAGCGATCGAGAATTCCAACTGATTTACTTCGCGATGATGCCACTTTATAAGGAGACGTTCGATCCCGATGCCGCATTGAGGAGCAATCTTGATGGAGTTTATGTTGCAGAATCGCACAGTAAGAGCATCCATCGTTCTCATACTTACCCACCATGCTCAATTTGCTCAATCTATCACCAGATGATCTATATTCCGAGAAAGAAAAGTATTTTGATTACACAGACCAGTTACCAGAGATTACGGCCAAGACATTAGTCGTTGTTGGTGATAAGGACTGGATCTGCCCTCCCGGTAAGATTGTCATATCTTTCAGCTTTAAAACCTGCTCGACTAACATACATCGCCCAGAAAACTCAAAGTTGATTGCTGAAAAAATTCCTGGTGCTGAACTATTTTTAGTTGAAGGCGCCAATCATGGCGTTCACGCTGAGAAACCAGAGCTGGTTCTTGGCAGAATTCGGGAACATCTGAAGATTTGACGTCCATACTTGTACTTGCAGTTTGTGATGATGGACCCCACGCTAGGAGAATAAAACAACAGAAAAGACTTATTATTAACCTTTGCAGTCTAATTAAACTTAACTAAAACAGCATTTGCTAACTAAGGGTACTACACAAAGCGTTTATTTCTTATAACCTTTGATAAAAGCACTGTATATATCAAGGTATAATAATGCAATGATGACTATAAGGCTGAATATGAAAAGCTATTCTATTTCATAGTAGCTTGGGTGAAGCGGTAATATCTTAGGGGGACTCTGGGTGAGTGAGGGGCGAACTGAAAGGGTAATGGGTGACGACATTGAATCGATTGTCAACACAGAGGTGGACAATTTTACTACAAATTGGGAGTCTGAAACTAAGCAGCTTGCCAAAGACACGCTGGTAGACAAGAGCGATAGAATTTAAGTTCGCAGATGTTACTACCCTTACCTAAACTAACACATAGAAACCAGGTTCAGATGGACTTACCTGCAATGAGAACGACTCAAAGAGTTAGAAACCAATGCCAGCGTAAAGTAGAAGTTTGAGGAACTTCCGAGAACTTTGACAGAGGCGATTACCGAGGTAACGACTTACGATATTTTTGAGGCAGACAGCTCTGGCAGACCAAGTGAGGATAGTTAGAGATAATACAGCAGATGTGGTGAATGTTGTTCGTGTGGATAATATTCGGCGGAATACTTACCGAAAGCTTGCTGCGAGCTATTCAAGCTGGCACGATAAGCGAGGGCGTTTCATTTAAACCTATTTGGAGAAAAAGTCCAACTGGATGGATAAGATGCCGTTTCTCAAAGTACTCTGCAAAGCGTCTTATCTTTTGTAGCCTTTAGAGGCACCAGACACATGAAGTGCAGCAACTTAGAAGATATATACCCATATGGACTAAACGCAGAAAGCCACTCTGTTAGTGGCTCTTGAATACAGAGATCAGGTTTTATCATATAACATAGTCTATGAAACCCATTCTATGTATGTACTGGAGGGTTGAGCTCCAAGAACATACTAAGTATACACAAACAGCACTATGTTTTGGGCGTTCCTTTAACGCCTGTTTTGATCGAATATCAAGTTCGACCTAGCGTTGGTGTACCGTACTGCAATACTGTCTGCTCTACATATTTCATGACCTGTAGAATTCTGCGAGTACTCTCGGTATCTTCGTCACGGTTGCTATTATTGCTGTCGTTGTCCCCTACCTCGATTATGGTAATGCCCAATTCGGTTTCGTGGGCTGGCCTTTTCCGTACTCTCACCTGACCAAATGTAACGAGACCGGCGTCTTCCGATCGTTTGTAATTCTCCTGAGTGCTCTCGTCACTCACTGGTCTTCTGAAGAAAGCTCGCAACGTTGGCAGACAGCCGGCAATGATCCCTAAACCACATACTACCGTCCTGTGAATGACCAAGTCGCCGTAAAATTCTGAATATTGGTAGACACTTTTATTTGACCAGGAGTTCTGCCGCGATCGTCTGCCGCTTGAAGATCTCGCTTTGTCGTCGTCGGATCTTGCTAACGCAATGTTTGCTCTTCTCACAGAGGCGCAATATGGCAACGGGAACGCCCTTGAAATCATGATGATTGGCAGTAAGGAAGCGCCTGTGATCCACCAGAAGGAAGTTCAGCTTGAGGTTCTCTACCCCACTGCCAGTCCCATGGGTGCGGGGACTAAAGCGATGGATGAGGAACTCAGCTTTATGAAGATGATTGCGGAGCAGGGGATGCGATCTACACGCTAAGCTGTATGTTAATGGCTTCGAGATTTGGCCTTCAGCGATAGTCTGAGAATGGTGTCTGCTACGTGATGTCTCCTGGTCAATATAATATGGATCTCCTTGGTAGATTGAAGCGGCGTTGCGGTGCTATATACGCGATGTTTCCTCGGCCAAATCTCACTCTGGGAATCGGATGACGAGGATGTCAAGTCTTGGGAGGCTTTTTAAAGAGTTCGGCTTTAGGGTTAACGCATATGTGAACATGAAATCTGGGTTGAGTTGAATTTGTCTTCCAGCATTATGGTATCAAATGCAAAAACAAAGGAAAGACGAAAATGGTCGCTACAAGACAACAACAATGCTCAAAGAAATCCCAGTTCCAACGAGCCCCAACCGTAGTCCATAGAAGAGTCGTCGTTCCCAACTGTCGCCGAGTGACGAGCCGGACCCATAGGGGAAAATGCAGCCTGGCCCCTGAACCCCGCCGACGCCGAAGGCTGCCCACCGCTGTCATCGGGAAACTCGTGGAAAGCGTAACAGGTCGACCTGCCGAGAACCTCCTGCATCAGGGCCACAAGCCCGGTTATGATGGGCTTGACCATCGCCAAATACGACTCTCGCGACGACGTCATCTGGCCGTTGCCATAAGCGTTGCTCGGGAAGTGGAGGGTGGTGTAGCCGTTATTCGGCACGCCGGAGACGAGACTCATGAACTGGCGGAAGACGTGCGCGGCTTGCCGGGCCTGCGTCCAGCCCTCGGGGAAGGCTTCGAGGATGCTGACGATAACGGCTACCTCGTCTCGGGCAGAGAAAGACGTGCATTCTACGGCGCAGGCGATGAAGCTGTGGATCAGGACCAGGCCCACCGGGAACAGCCTGCAAAGTGTTACGCGGTTCAAAGGGAGCTGACGTTGCTGCAAGAGGACCGATGTCGACTGCAGGTGCTTCTGTGCGAAGCGGAGGAGCTCGACCGCAGACACGACGGAGCCGCAGGAGTTGAAGTGGCAGGGGTAGTGGAGCAGGAGCAGAAGATGGTAGTATCTGGCACTGAGCCAGGTCACCGAGTTATGAATAGGAACGTTATCAGGTTCTAGCGGGGACACAAGACACCCGTTGCTGTACCAGTCCTCTATCTCGGACCTGATGCTCTGTACGATGGCTCGTCTGTCGGCTTGTGAGAGTGCGGCAACTTCGCACTGCTTTCGCGTATGGATCTGCTTCAGGATCCGGTCCTCTAGTTGCCTGAGCTGAATGACGTGCCGGTTCGTCTGCAGGATAGATGCAAAGTGCTGCCGGTCCGGTGACGCAAACTCTTCGATGGTGAGGCCTGGCAACGGGACATCGACATTCTCGTCGATGAGGGCCACCGGCAGCCCGAGTGAGATGGCCATCATGCGGTCCAGGACGTAGATACTCCAGAACAGTCTGTGGCGTAACTCAATGTCCATTGCTGAAAGGTTTTTGTCCTCGGAAGACCGTCTGCTCAGGCCGAGCAGCATGGCTTGACGGGAGACGATGCCGGCTATGGACCATGTTGAGATTCCTTTGGGATCGAAGAGCGAGTACAACGCCACCAGGACGAGGATTTGAATCGACTCGAGGTCCTCTCTCGCCAAGCACTCCTGGATGATGTCGGCATACGCCACGTCGAACTTGGACGCCGTGTCGTTCGGTATTTGGCCCGCTCTCTGGAGAGTGGTGCATCCGATGGCCATGATGAGGTAGAGTAATGTCGAGTCAGCATCTCGGCGTCTCTTGGACGATTCTCCCAAGGACTCGAGGTCCCGCAGGACCTTGGTCCGGTTGACGAACGGGTACGCCCGGTTTACATTCCGGAAGTAGGCGTCAACGAATCGTCGTGCAATGGCATCCTTTGGCAAGCTCGAGGATGTAAATCCTTCTCCATCGCGAAGACCCTCGATGCCAAGAATTCTCCCGGGTTCAGGCGCTGGCTGAAGGAGAGCCCGTATGTGGTCATTGCCTCTCGACGACGGCGATTCCGAGTCTGCGTTTACCGCCATGCTTCTCTGGTCAAACATGACTGATCCTGAGGCATCATGCGGCTGCTGGTGTACCGCAAACGCGTCTCTCGGCTCACCACGGTTGCTCCCAACGCTGAAGGAACCAGGCGTGGCCCCATTTGCTGGCGTCTCCGGGTTGGCTTCCAACGGCTGCCCGGCAGCGGCAGCAGCCGGCGAAGAGCCCAACAGTGAGGCGAGGTCGGTCCCCGTGTCGACGGCTTCTACCCCCGGAACGCCCGCAAGGGGAAAATTACTATTGATGAAGCGCGACAGCCACTCTATGCGGGCTCGCAGGTGGTGCGTCTGGGCCGCAGTCGACGCGGCGGGCGTTGAGAAAGAGCATTTGTGCCCTGCGTTGGCGCAGAGTGTGCACACGGGAAACGTGCGGCTGCACTTCTTCTTGAAGCTGCGGCAGCGGTCGCAGGCGGGGATATCGCGCGTCGCCTTGGGCGACGACGACGCCGAGACAGCGGAGAGCGTTACGGAGGCCGAGGCATTGGCGGTGAGTGAGGTCTGATTTGGGTTCGGAAGCACAGATGGGATCGGACCTGGAGCTGAGGCGTGGGCTGGGGCCGCCAAACCTGGTAGCAACGTTGTCGATGAAGACGAGCCTTCGGGGACGATCTCCGGCGTTGCCGGCGGCGCTGTCGCGACGGCCAAGGGCGGGGGCGGGGGATGGCGCACGGCTGGAGGTGAAGCAGAGCGACGCAGGACTGCCGAGGATGGGGATGTCTGTCGGACGCGGAAGCGATGAATGTTTGATTTGATCTGTTCGGGGGACATTGCGACAGAGGTTGGACGGCGAGTCGCCGACGCGATGCCTGTACGAGTCGGCAGACGTCCGGGTTACCGCTTGGCTCGATGCCCACAGGACAGGACAGGACAGGACAGGACAGGCCTAGAGGCTCGAAGGGGGCCCTTTCAGAAGTGGCCAAGTCGGGGAGCTCTCCGCTTGTTGTCCTGACTGGTTCGGTTCACTGCATGTCGAGTGGCAGATTCGTTCAAAAGGCAACATGGTCCCATGAAGATGGGGGTCGCGATGTTGTGCTTGTTATCATTTGCGGAGGGCAAACCCCCGCGCTGTAACGAGGCTGTCTATCTGTGCCTCTACCCGGTCTCATCACGCGCAGCTCCGAAGAAGGATTTGGAACGCGTTGAGCTGGCCGAGCAGGGCAGCACCCCAAGCAAGTTTTTAACAGGCATAGAGCACGCCATTGCAATAGCTGCTCAGGGGTGACGAATGAGAGTTCGCGTCTTGGCCGTTTTGCCAGCCAGTCGGCCCAATTTGGCCCCGCTGCCGGGATGCGCCATGCAGATTCAATATATTTTGTTAGGGTTGTTTGAATTGGTGATTCCAAAAGGCAGGAGGAGAGACGACAGATGGGTTTTTGAAGTATTGGTAGATTGGCATAGTCTGTGAAATGGGCTTAGGGGCTGAATTGGAGTAGCATTAGTGAGTTTTCAACAAGAGAGACAAATCGGAGTCAAGACCAGAAGAAACTCAACTCATGATTTGCATGAGAAACGATGTTCGTCCCAAGGACAAACCACCACCACACCCACCCGTCAGACTCCCTGAAAGCATTCGTACCTGGTTAGTTCCCCGCTGGTCTAGCGCCCCGGTTCTCACCAAATTGCCAATTCTGGCGTGTCGGACCAAGTCCGACTAGCGTGCGTCGGTCGCCACACCTCTCATGATTCAGCGGTCCATCTGTCCGACGGCAAACCGCCAGCCTACTACGTAAGACTCGTCGTGTCAGCCGAGATCTGAAGATACTGCAGTCGGCTGCTACACTGTCACCGGCTCAAAATATCTCAGTGAGACCCATCAATCATATAACCTCGGGGTCTCTCGCCGATCGCGTCCGGGGAACTCACCATCGCCCCGATACTTTTCATCAGCACTACTGCTGCAATACTTCACTGCCCGTGGCGGTAAAATTCGGTTCCACCCCGCCATGTCGCCCATGTACCACGAGGATAAGCTCAACGTCGACCGGATAGCCGTTATCGGCGCCGGGCCGTGCGGCCTGGCTGCCGCGAAGTAAGCCGTGCTGGTCCTACCACCCATTACGGCTTCTCACACGATATCCAACAGGTACCTTTTGGCGGAGAAAAAGTTCTCCAAGGTCCAAGTTTTCGAACAGAGGGATACCGTCGGTGGCGTCTGGGCGTACAGTGCTCTAAACGTCATCGACAGCGACTTCAGCATCCCAAGAACGCGGCCGACGAAGAACCCAGACACGGCCATCGCCGTTGAGGGTCACGAGGCCAAGCAGTTCGTGTCTCCTGTGTATGACTATTTGGAGACAAATATCCCGCACACTTTAATGAATTACTCTGATCAGAGGTTTCCCTCTGACGCTTCTCTATTCCCTCCCCACCAAGTGGTGAAGAAGTATCTGGAGGACTATGCTGAAGAGCTGAAGCCTATCATCTCACTGTCAACCCAAGTGTTGTCTGTCAAGAAGATCAATGATAACCGGCCATATTGGGAGGTTGAAACGCGAGATCTCAGGACGGACGAGACGACCAAGACTCAGTTCGACGCCGTCCTGGTCGCAAGTGGTCACTACAACGATCCTTTCATCCCTGATATCCCTGGTCTTGCCGATTTTGATAAAGCTCACCCTGGATCGATTTCTCACTCCAAGTTCTACAGAAACGCTGCACAATACGACAACAAGGTGAGATGGGCGCAGCGCGCTGCATAGCTATGTATCAGACTCAGCTGCTCACCCTGTCGCAGAAAGTCATCATCGTTGGGAACTCTGCCTCCGGCATCGACTTGAGTGCACAGATCTCAAGCGTCTGCAAACTTCCGATCATCGTCTCCGAGAAAACAGTGCCCAACACGCCAGCTGAAGACCGCTCATCGTGGGCAAAGATGGTCCCCGAGATCGCGGAGTTCATCCCAGACGGCCGCAAAGTGCGATTTGCCAACGGCGAAGTCGAGTCGAACGTTGACGGTGTCGTCTTCTGCACGGGCTACTTTTATAGCTTTCCCTTCATCCGCAACCTCAATCCGCCTGTCGTCACGGATGGCGCCTATGCTCGCAACTTGTACGAGCACCTTTTCTACATTGACGACCCGACACTTGCCTTCGCCGGCATCCCCCAGCGAATCGTTCCATTCCCCGTCTCCGAAGGCCAGGCGGCATATGTCGCACGCGCGTGGGCGGATCGGGTGCGCTTACCAAGCCGCGGCGAGATGAGGGAGTGGGAGGCGTGTATGCTCAAGGACAAGGGGGAGGGTAAGATTTTGCACAATCTCGCATTTCCCAAGGATCTGGAGTATATCAACATGCTTCACGCACGAAGTCTCGAGGCAGAGAAGAGGTCCGGGTTGGAAAACGACGGTGTAGGCAAGATCCCGCCGTTTTGGGATGACGAAAAGAGATGGACCAGAGAGCGATTCCCATTGATCAAGATGGCGTCGCGAAAGCTAGGTGAGAAGAGGCATGAAGTAAAAAGACTAGAAGATCTTGGCTTCGATTACAAGGCGTGGAAAGCTGGTTTGGATGAGGAGGGCAAGCTGTTGTGAGGTCGTGTATAGAAGGTTGCACCAGCCGATATAATATCGAATTAACTACATCTGACTTCGAGCATGTCGAAAACGCAGTCTTTGACGCTCCCTATGGAATGCCACACTTTTACTTCTACAGGGATCATGATTAGATGACAGAAACCCGGCGGCAAGACCATCCACGCTGGGCCGAACCAGCTTGGAATCTTCTTACCGGCGTAGATTACCATTAGCCACCATATGACCCATTGCATCTACCCGTTTCTCCAGGCTGCAACATTACTCACATTGGCTGTTCACATTGTAAATCACGCCACACGTTGCGCGACTGTCACTCTCAACCAGCCACAAAAGACTCCGATATGGAACGACGTTGCAAATTTCGGGGAAACTCAGTCTGATGTCTGCCCGAATCCCCCAAAAAATGGTATTTCAAGAAGGTCGGAACTGGAGGAGCGTACACACTCGAACCCGATGTAGGATGTCGGCGTCGAAACAGCACGGATGCCAACTCGGTTAAGGAAATTCCGCGGCAAATCCTTCTCCCGCAATTGAGAAGCGACAGCAACAAGGCTTCACGAATCACACCCAATCAAAAAGATTCTTACCAAGAAGGATCATTTTGGCAAGCGCTGTTCTTTTGCACTTTTATTGGTGAATAAGTCGGACTCAGGGGCCGTATGCGAAGGACGTTCAAAACACATGCGCATTTTGGTCTATTAGTGGGCGGCCAGGTACTGCCCGCTAAATAGATTTCCCGCTTGTCTACGAAGGGCGCGCGGTTGCTCCTCGACTATATATCTACGTGATCGTCTTAAAAGCTTGGCCAGACCATCCCTCACACGAAGTCTTCAGGAACAAGCCCACTTGGAGTACCATTCTTATCGATTAGTTTGAAAATGTTTGAAGGCTTTCAATCATTTACTGTCACCACGCAGACCTCGCCGGAAGTGACAACCTACGGCATCAAGAGCGGGGATTCGTCATCCACGCTCCCGCCCCTCCTTCTACTCCACGGCTTCCCTCAAAGCCACCACATATGGCATCGAGTCGCTGAGCAGCTCACCGGCAAGTACACTCTTATCTTGATCGACATCCGGGGCTACGGCAAGTCGTCAAAACCAAACGATGTGGCCTCTTATGCCAAGAGCGCCATGGCCCGCGATTGCGTGAGCGTCATGGACGACCTCGGCTATGCAAACAAGCCGTTCTTCGTCTGCGCGCACGACCGCGGCGCTCGCGTTGCGCATAAGCTCTGCGTCGACTTCCCCGACCGCGTGCGCAAGGCCGTCTTTCTCGACATCTGCCCGACCCTGGTCATGTACAAGACGACCGACTTCGAGTTCGCCAAGGCGTACTTCCACTGGTTTTTCTTGATTCAGCAGGAGCCGCTTCCAGAAAACCTCATCAACGCGTCGCCCAGGCAGTTTTTGGAGCTTTTCATGGGCGGCCGCCAGCCCAAGGCGTTGGAGATTTTCGACAAGGACAACTTCGAGTACTATGCCAGTGTGATGGAGCAACCGGCGGCTGTGCACAGCATGTGCAACGACTACCGTGCAAGTGCGACGCTGGACCTTGAAGAGGCGGAGGCGGATCTGAAGGCTGGGAGGTTGATTCAGTCTCCCTTGATGGTACTCTGGGGCAAACATGGCGTAATTGAAAAGTGTTTTGAGGCCGTCAAAGAGTGGCAAAAGGTCACGAGCAAAAGCGTTCCGGTGACAGGCAGCAGTGTCGATTCTGGACATTACATTCCGGAACAAGCACCAGAAGACGTTGTCAAAGCTATTACTGAGTTTTTCGTTTAGTCTAATTGTCAATCAACACTTAAGTTACCTATGGAAGCTGGTGTTATTGAAAATACGTAGGAAAGTTGTTGGTGTTGACTCGACAAATATTCCCTTGATTTCTGTGTGATAGCAGGAACCGTCAAAGCAAATGCGACGATCTGTGACCGCAGTTGTATCTTGGTCTTCACTGCCGAGAATGCAATCGATTGCCTCATTCAGAAACCCGTTTCAATCCCAGTCTTAGATGGGCCATGGCATCCGCCCGATGGCACCCACCTCGTGCCATCATGAAGTCCAGGACTGCCCCATCTCTCAACCCCGCTAGAAAGCGGGCTCACCTCCACGGCGTTGTGGCAGAGTGGTCTAATGCGCAAGACTAGAAATCTTGTTCCTTCGGGAGCGTCTGTTCGAATCAGGCCAACGTCGATCTTTTGCTTTTGTGCCTCTGAACAAATTCTACGCGTAGATGAAGTAGGGATGCTCGAGATACGTGACATATTTTTCCCTCGTGCCGTTTCGCAGTTGTTGCCCCTGTCTAGCCCGAAAAAGCTTGCATCCTCGATTACATGCCTAGCGACAGGAAAGAAAACCCTTTGCCAATGTCGTCGTATTTTTCCGTCACAAACGTGCTCGTTCCAGTGTAGAAGGCCTGTCCGCTTACCTCGACCCTCCACGCCTTGTTTCCGCCGACCTCTAGCTCCTCCACCGGCGTACCGACAAAGGCGCTCTTGTAGCCCCCTATGGCTTTCGAGACCAGGCTGTGATATGTCCATGGCTCGCCCAGTCTCCTCTGGCCTTTCGCCATGGCTAACGCCACTCTCGCCTGTACAACAGAGCCGGTCGGGCTACGATCGACCTGCTGGTCGCTAAAGAAGTAGAGTCCCGTCTCTGCCCCCGTGCAGCCAGGCGTTGTGTGATATTTGTCGTTGCTACCTGTATCCGTGACCATGATGCCGTACAAGTATTGCGGGCTTTTGTCATCGGGGTTATGTAAATGAGCCCGAAGGTCAGAAGAAGCATTGAAGGCTTCTTTCAACTTCTTTGCGGCGTTACTAAGCGCTGAGATGTCGGGTTTAGCCAGTGAAGCAGCGAATCCCAACGCCGAGGCGGGGACAACCGCGTAAAATGCACCGCCGAAACCAATGTCGACTGTTACCCGTGTACCATCACCCAGCTCGTCCCAGCGCATAACTGGTGGGATCGGAACGGAAAGATCGATGGCGGTGGCAAACGTAGGTACTGAGAGAAACGTGATTAGACGGCTGGTATCCGTCCTCCAGGACCCGTTCACCTCGGCAATGGGGACGGTTATATGGACAAGTCCGACTGGAGCGTGTAGTCGGACTTCCACTTGCTGCTTGTCCCCGTCAAACTGTAACTCTTGGCGCCGGGGGAAAATGGTTTCGTCAGTGCAATCAACAAGAAACCTGCCGAGGGCGATGGTGGCGTGGCCGCACATAACGCCGTAGCCTTCGTGTGTAAGGAACAACGCCCCCATGTGAGCTTCTCCAGAGTCTACCAACTCCGTATGTGGCCTCAATACAGCTCCATACATGTCTTGGTGGCCGCGCGGCTCGTAGATGATGCTGCGGCGGAGATGATCATGCTGCGATCGAGCCAGCGACCGCTGCTCTAAGAGTGAACCGCTGAGGGTTTTTCTTTTGTCAAAAAACACGACAAGTAGATGAATGAGAAAGATTGGGTGGGAATCAGTCACTCACGGGATGTCGGGGTATCCAGCGTACACGATACGTGCCGCCTCGCCAGAGGTATGCATCTCAACGGTCCGTATCTCAGAGCCCACCAGGGCTTGGATGAATGAAGGTACACTCATCTCGCTGTATGAGAATAATGTACAACAGTATCGGGGTTCTGTAGATGATTCCGCTACTATTGATGTTTTGAAGAAACCTTGGACCCTGCGATTGGGGAAAATAACGCAATCAAACCGCCGAGTCGGCCCCACTCCCTCGGCCGCAATGTTCCGATGTCAGGATCGGTCCCGGTCCATGCTAGCCTTCGGCTCTGACCGTCATGAACCAGCACTCTCAGACCATGATGTTTGATCCAGGCCTTGTGGCGACACAACTGCTTGTTGCGCCCTCGACATGCATACCATAAGCTTGTTTCCCGCTCTGAGCGTCTTAAGTCTTACTCCCGCCGTAACTCATCGAGAGACAATGGCATCAAATCTGTCTTCTCTGTCCTTTCCCAAGCGTTACCACGGCTTCAGATCCAAACCCAATAGTCTAATAGCTGCTGATAACCTGGCTGTGATATCTAATATCCTCAATCCAACGGCTAGGCCAAACATATGCCTGTTGACCACAGGTTATGTTATAATACGATATGGCAACGGCATGCAGAGGCCCAATCGGTAACTATACCACTGGCTTTAGCGGTCAACCACGCTGGATGGTTCTGTCTATAACTAATTCGTAAATGGGGAATCAATTATCAGGCAGTTCTCTGAGCAGTTCTTGGCATATCATCATTATGCTACAATCCTGGGAGAGCACTGCTATGCGCAGAATAAAAACACTCTAAGTAACGAAAATGACATGGAAGCTAGGATTCTCCAACGTGTGGGATAGATGAATAATTATGGCACAACCCGGGGTTTTTTCAAGATAACGTTGTTGTACAACATATTAAACTAGCGTGGACAAGCAAAAAGGGGCATATACACACACGCATGTGTGCTAACAAGCTATCAACCTTATGTGATTGGATTAACAATCGCCTGCCTGCATGGTCACAGCCTCGTCAACCCCTCCCTCACCTTGAGACATTATCAGTCTTGCTGAAAACAACGCAAGCATTCCCCTGAACATCTGTTGCTTTTTCTAGGCTGACAAGCCTTGAGTGCGTCATGAGAAGAAGATTAGCAAAACGCTCGATGGCCCGCTCCATTCGTGGAAACAGAGACGAAGACATGCAAGGCGCCAGCGACAATCGATCCGGCTCGGCATCCATGCCACTTGAGGAAGCTGGCTCCCTGGGAGCCGATGTGTCCCCAGAGTTGCTAACTGTCCCGGGGAAAATCTCGCATCGTGGTTAAAGGCCACTGCTAGCCACAGAATCACCAGTTCCTGCTACTCCGGGAACTTCGAGTCCGACAATGCGTTCCGTCTCGCCGGTCTTACAGATAACACCACCATCAGAAGACGCATCTTCACTTTTGGGTCGTTATGAGGCTCCGCATGATGAGGATGATCAAGTCGACGAATACATATCTAGAACACAAGAGATGCATAGTATGTATTCATTGCGCTATCTGTAAACCATCAGCTAACATTTATGATAGTGAATAGTTCAGTTGCACCACAGGGCAGGCATCCCCAGCGCTATTACCTAGATCATACCGAGAATCGAACGAATCCCGATCCCGGCGAGTTCCAGAGTCTAATCAACGCACACATGATGAAGGAACGGGATAGGATTCGGAAGCAAAAACTACAGAAACTCCATACTGATGAAGTAAAGCCAGATTGGGACGCGCAACGCCAGACACCCGAGCGTCACAACCGTGCGGTAAACGCAGCGGTCTTACCGACGGACAGCGAGATGATTGCGTCAGCGCGGCGTAAAATTGGGTTGAAGCTCTGGGGAACACATAAGAAACCAGTTCGGTTGAACATGGTAGAGGAGACGCGAGACTTGGAGATACATTTGAGGACGTTTGGAGAGGACCATTCATTGACATTGACGAGCATACGCACAATGGCATCTATATTAGGGAACAACGGCCAATGGAAGATGGCCGAGGCGATGTACAAATGGGCTCTTCAAGGTTACGAGAAGACTCTGGGACCAGACCACAAGTCAACACTTGACACGATCGACACTCTGGACAACATCTATAAAGGCCAAGGCCGGCTTGACGAAAACAAGGCGCTGTACAAAAGGGCTCTTCAAGGCAAAGATCAGGCAATGGGATCACACAACATGATAACATCTGTTCCTGCATTGAGCCCACTTGACAACGTTACGACAGCACCAGATGACGCTACGGTTCAGAACTACACTGATCGGACACTGTTGGATTCGGCAAGAAGTTATTACCTAATGCCGCTATTGTTAGCCGCTGACGAGGGACACAAGGAAGTGGTTAGTATGTTCCTTGAAACAGGCGCAGTAGACGTCAACTTAAGAGACCAATGGAACCGAACACCACTATTGCTAGCTGCTGGGAGAGGACACAAGGAAGTGGTTAGGATGCTCCTCAAGACAGGTAAAGTTGACGTCAACTTAAGAGACCTCCGGAACCAAACACCGCTATTGCTAGCTGCTAGGAATGGACACAAGGAAGTGGTTGGGATGCTCCTCGAGACAGGTAAAGTTGGCGTCGACTCAATGGACAATGATGGTCAAATACCGCTGTCATTAGATATATACGAGGAAATGGCCGAGGTGTCCCTCAACACAAGCATGGTTGAAGAGCACAAGGATGATTTCGAAGGTTCGAACGATACGGAGGAAGAGACGACACTATCCTCGAGGGCTAGACTCGGGACCTACGCCCTCCAAGAACATGCAGAGCCAAATGCGGCCCAAGTAATGTTTAAGAAGAAGCCGACCTTGCCCGAGATCGTTGAAGAGTGGTTTCCACAATGGTTTGACTCTTTCTGGGAGCCTCGAATTCCTCTTGGTGCTGAGCGCATTCGTTGGACATGTGTAAGTTACATTTCACGCGTTGATCCAAGCCGATGAGAACGGTTACTGAAACATATAGGCATGTGGCAAACGGCTCTATGATGACTACCATGGTCTTCAACCAGGAGCAGCGCAGGTGACACGAGCTAAATTGGTTGGATCTACTACCAGATCACCCAACGCCACTTCATTGACGACAGGTGACCGATCCTTAACGGGATGGGTTGCTAGTTATTCGCAGCGGGCCGCTTTGATTATCTTTGCAGCTGGGAAAGCCATTGGCCGCGGTACACCCGCCAGCAATGGCATACCGCTCCATAATCCCGTAGTCACCTCTCCTCAGATGCAACCTAACACTGCCCCAAAGAGCAGTCTTTTCCTCTTGTTTTGCGTCCAGACTGGACAGGAGGGCCACGGTAGGCTGCTACATCAGGAAGATATCCCAGTCTCAAAGTTGAAAAATGACCGTAACCTCTTCGAGTTTCTAAGAGACATGTACAGCGCAAAACGGAAGTGGCGTTCTCTTCTCACTTTAAGGGCTGTTTCTGGGATCGGAAACTGCAACGTAGATAATTTCCCAGCTAAGCAACGAAGCGTACCAATACTGATTCATCGATAGTTGCAAGTCGATTTCAGTAGACTTGTCACAAAGCTACACAAGCATTACGATGCTTGCTCCAGGAACGACGCCACCTCTTCCTGCCCATGCTGGCCAGACCCGACAAACAGTAGATATCACTACATCATCGACAAGCCTCGAGAACCATTTGATATGGAGAAGAACTATATTCTCCATTGCTTCCAACACCCCGAGTGTCTCGACCCGCTCCAGACATCTGTTATATGTCACGTGCCGATGAAGAAAGACACTCAACTTATGAGAAAGGTGGACAAGCCAAACCCCGGCTGGGGCATCTACTTCGAGGAAGGATGGCATTTCAAGACTATCTGGGTCGTAACCTTGGTTCTGTTACTCATAAGCTTTGTGTTTTCCATTACCTGGTGGTTTGTCATGTCGGACATCCAGGGCGCTTTCGGTGTCGGCAGCTACTGCATCACGGTTGCTGCTCTCTTTCTGGGCTTCCTTGCACAAAGAAGTTTCTAGACCTGTATACTTTTGTATCTTGCTGTTGCGTGAGACTGCGAGCAAATTTCATTAGTGTGAAATGCCTTACCTGAGAGTGTCGAAAACCTCCGGAGCAGACCAAATGACGCATGGATTTCATTACGTCGCGAGATACTCATCATAGGTGATTATCGCCTTCAAGACTTTCTCTCTGCCCTATTCATGGATCCTCGTGAGAGTTGCTAAACGAGGCCCTTCCAGCCGGGAAATTGTGTCATCGTAAGCCCACATGCCCATCTTCTCACACTGTTGATTCAGGGCACTCGGGTTAGTACGACCGATGCAAAATTCTGCCACATCTCCTTGGGCGGCGTGCTGCATAATATCTGGTCACAAATTCTGATCCTCAGGCCGTATATGTTGATTGGCTACTGATGTGGTGACAACCTCACATCATCTATGATCTAAGCCTGCCCGGATTGGGACATTGAGTGCTGCGGTCGCGAACACTAAGCCAGCACAGAGGAAGTAGTTATCGTCTTTAATCTAGCTGAGCTAGTTTACGATTAAGCCCAGCATATGATGTAGTACAGACCCCACCAGCCCGACAGCTGGTCCGAAAGTCATTAAGCCAGGAGGCCTCTGAATACTGCGTTCAGAAGGCCTCATTTGACACCAAGTGGGCAAGCACAAAGCACAAGTATTGATAGCTATAATCGCCCTAAACCCCCATAAGCGGTCTAGTGCAATTCACCCAGTAAATACAAGGCATAAGTATGTAAAATAAAGCATTGATGTCGGGAACCTGTATCCTGCGAGCAGAAAAGCCTATTCCGGGGGGGAAAAGCCTCAGATGGCGTCCGCGACCGGAATGGGTGGTCACCACCGGACCTCTCCGGTCGGCCCCGCTCTCGAGACTCTGACCATTCTCCGATCTTGCAAGCCGGACCTCGGCCCTTCTTTCCATTCCCTCCTTGGGCTCGGCCACACTGTTCCTGTGATATCACCTCGCGCCGCGGCCTCGCCTGATACGGAGCACCTTGGTCCTCCTCCCGCAACCCACCGGTCCTCGCCTCGACTCTCAACCTCGGAGGTTCCAGAGACATCTGCGACCTTCTCCCTTTCGTCCGATCACACGTATATGTCTTCCCGCCCCTGCCCCTTCTGCCCATCGCTGATTCGGTCCAAGGAAAATAGACCTCGAAACTTCGCATGGCGCGAGTCAGCATCGCACAAATGTTTCGTCAGATGAGGAAACTTTCGGTTTGGTTTGCCGTCGCGCGACTGATGCTTCATCGATGCCCCTCGAGACCAAACCAGACGCACTACGACTCCTGCACGCCCGCGACTTTACATTAGAATGACTCTGGCCACTGACCGAGGTCAATCAATCGACGAGGGAAGCTCCCCGCAGTTCGGCATTGTCTCCAAGCCACATCATGAGAGAAAGCACATCCTGGGGCACACGTTGTGAGGCGAAGGATATTATACATCATATTCTACAGCTCAACGCGCTAGCTTTCGCCTAACTCGCCGCTGGCTAGCAAAGAAAGATGCCATTTCCAGTGGGCGTCCGGTAACGACGCCCTGCAAATCAACGCTCTCATCATCGCTCAATTGCGCCCTGCGGCTTTTCCTCGAGTCTGCCGACACCGCCGCGTGACAAGTGTCCTTGAAAGCAAGACCACCACCACCACCACCCATGAGACCAGGAGACAAGACCCTCTTTGCGAACGAGTCGGACGAGGGGGTCGACCGGGGATGATGCCCGGTGACCCAAGCCGGCTGGCCCCCAGACCTTGCACTGCTCATGTGAGTGCATTGAGCGCATAGTCCACGTGGTTGAGAACAGCCAGTCTCATCCTCTTTTCATCTCCTCTACTTCTGCTCGCACGCCATAGCTTCGATGTGAATAAGTTGATGTTCAGCATACCCATTCCATTACTCCTCTTCTGAGTCGTCGGAGGACTCGCTGTCATTGTCATGAACAGGAGCTTCATTTGTGCGACCAGAGCTGCCAGGGCGCTCTTGATCACCCTTGGGGTTCCCATCGTACATGTTGCGAAGCCTCTCGAGCTCGGCAATGCGGGCTTCTTGTTCTTGGGCGTTCATGGGCTTGTTCTTCTTAGGCTTGGTGGGCTTGCCAGACGACTTGGCGGGTGCGCTGCTTACGGGGGATGGTTCGCGAGCAGGCGCACTCGGAAGGCCGTTAGCAAAGGTGGGCAAAGCCTTCTTACAAAGGTCCCAGAGCTTGTGAAGGGCCTCGTTGGTAAGCTGGTCGATCTCCAGTTCAAGTTCTCCGCTGCTATTTTCCTGTGGTCAATGTTAGCAAGTGAAGTCCAAAATCATAGTGTCAGCGGCGGCTTTCGTACAGATTGACCAGTGTCCTTCTTGATGATGTCGATAGCGCGTTCAATGTGAGGACTCTCGAGATCGTTGATGGCATTGGCGATGGCGTCCTTTTCGGGCTGTGTCATGTGACGCTGCTTGGGCTTCTTGGACGCACCACCCTTCTTCGGCCCAGGGGCCGCGGCCGCCTTTTTGCTGGGAGCGCTGCTAGCCTTCTGCTTGGCCGGCTTTGGCGGCTTGGCCTTTGCTGCCTTGGCTGGCTTCTGAGCCATGATGTTCTGCTTCTCCTGCAAGATACGCGACCGGATGGTGTTGACCACGGATTGCTGGAGGTCAATCATAGTGTCACTGGCGATGTCCGCTGTCTTGTAAAGTTGAGCAAGATTTTTGGTTTCCTCCTCCAGTCGCTTTTCGAGCATCTGGAGCGTCTTGTTCGTGGCATCGTCAACTACGGCGGCGGGTGCCTCCTCCTCCTCTTCTTCCTCAGCTTCATCTTCGCTTTCACGGCTCGAGCCATCAGAAACTGGCTTTGCCGGAGTGTGCTTGGCAATCCACTGGTCTTTCTTTGACCACAGATTCCTGAAGATGAGTTCAAGTTGTTGCCCTTGCTCGTAGACTGGCTGACCAGGCTGGTTAAACTTGTAACAGTTCTTGAAAACAAGCTTGATATCTGTCTGGAAGTCCTTGATGCTCTGGTAGTCATAGTTCTTGATCTTGGTCATGATCGTACCCAAGTCCATGGGTCGCTTGATGATGGTGAAATATGTCGGGATTGCGAGTGCCACTGGATCGACTGGGGCGAGGAATGCAAAGTTGCAATGGGCGTTCTTGGCGTCCATTAACTCGCTCAAAACCTCGTAGGCAAACTGAAGTTCAATTGACAGTTTTTTCTTGTTGAAGTTCTTGGCCGAGTAGTCTGGGTCGCGGTTTTTAGTGGGCTGGATGGCACGCTTGGGTCGGTCCAAGTCGTTCTGGGTCGAGGCGCGGCGAACCTGCGGCACACCTCCAGGAGGAACGGCGTAAGCCTCGGTTTCGGCTTTGGCGGGAGGGCTCGCAGCCGGGATGCTAGGTTGTCTGCGGACCGGAGGCGGAGGAGCGGATGTTCGTGACTCGGAGTGGCGGGAGGGCTTGGGTACTGGCTTTGACTTGGCGGGTTCAGCTGAAGGAACATCACAAACGCGGGTCCAAGCAAGTTTAACCACACTGAGCGCAGCGAATGTGATCTCGTTGTTGATGCCGTTGAAAATTACCGAATTCTTGTAAATCTTGCCCAAGTCGTCTTTGAACTCTCTCAAGGTGCTGTACTTATTGTCGCGAAGGTTACGCTCGAGCTCGCCAATGTCCATGGGGTTATTAACGCGCATGACATAGCTGTCTGCGAGACTAGGCCACATCTTGACGACGGCGTCCTTGAAGTGTGCGCCGTGCTTCGTCTTCTTCACGCCGGCCAACACTTTGCGGAACTCTCGTGTTTGATGAGATGTGAGGGGCTTGGGGTCGCGCTCAGGGTCGTTCCAGAGGGGGAGATCTTCGAGAGCCGCCTCGCCCTTGGCGAGATCGTCTTGCGCGCCTTGCGGCTTCACCTCCACCGTGGACTCGATGGCATCGACGGCCGACGCTTCGTCGTTGGAATCCGTCTTGGCGCGCTTGGGCGCAGGTTCAACATCGACGTCGTCTTCCCTTTCGCGAGAAATCTTGTTTGCCGTTGATGGGGCCTCCGACATGGGCACATCGGTATCGGCAGGCTTCGAAGTCTTGTCCTTGTCACTGTCAATAGCCAGTTGCGACAAGCTTGCTGGTTGTAGATCTACCTCTTTGGTAGCCTTTGCCTGTGTAACAGGCGATGACTCTCCCTCAGTCCCGGTGGCCTTGTCTTCGTCTTGAGTCATCTCGACGTCCTTGGACTCAGTGGCGCTCTTGGGTTCAGAGGCTTCCGCCGTATCTTCAACAAGCTTCTCGCCTGTCTTGTCATCCGCCTTCTCATCAGACTTTTTCTCCGACTTGTGCTCGGGTGCATCCGTCATGTCGACGTCCTTGGATGGCTCCGCAGGAGCAGGACTCTGAGACTTGCTTGCGTCCTTTGTTTGCTCGTCAGGCTTCGCCGATTCAGCCTTTTCCGAGGATTTGTCGGCGTCCTTGGGTGATTCCTTGACGGGCGCGTCTGTCTCAGTGCCGTCCTTTGACGGACTCAGCTCCGCATCATGCGACGCCTTGGGTCCATCGTGCTTTCCATCGCCATTCACAGTAGGCGATTTCGCATGCTTATCATCAGTCTTCTCGGCAGGCGAAGCGTGGCTACGACGAGGTTGTTGAGTTAGCGCCTCAACATTGGCAAAGGTGAAATGAGTGCGAGGATGAGTACAAACACCATCGCAACAATATGAACAAACAACGCGCCGGTGCTAGATGCGACTTACCCGTTTGTCTCGGGCTTATTATCCTCTTTGGCTGATGTAGACTCGGCGGGCTTCTGATCCGAGGTGGCGCGTTCTGACTGAGGTGACGCCATGATTGCCATGTGGTGATTGCGGTAAGGGCGGAGTTACTGTGCGCGACGCGACATGAAAGCAGCGGCGCGCGCAGGTGCTATTCGGGGCGACGACGATGGCGCGAAATAGATGACGGATGTTGGCGAGAGGATAGTTGAGCGCAAGGTTTATTCTCGAGGTCAGAGACGGGGGCAGGTCGTAGAACAGATGTCGAAAGGTGGGTTTGGGAGGGTCAGGCGCGGGGCAGGAACAGTCGCGTCGAGGATGTGACTGATATCAGGAAGGCACTACCGGAGCTAGGGCAATCGCGAGGAAGTTGCCGTCGTCAAGGTAAAGAGAAGAAGCTCGGGAAGGGGCGTTGCGATGTGCGGTTGCGCGCGCAGTGAAATGCGACAGCAATTACACGGGATGCACACGTATTAGGGAAATCGCGAAAAAAGCCCGGGGCAAAATCCGTGGATGCGCGCCGGCAATGATTTGGCAATGCGCAATTGGTACAGAAGCTCAGTGTCGCAAGATGGAAGATGACTTTAGGTTGTGGCGACGATGAGATGGATGAGATGGGCGGTGGGTGCGAGGTGAAATGATTAATCCGGCCGTGTCGTATCGCGTCGCGGGTGGGAAGGTGCGGCCGTGGAAGTTTTTTGGCGATACGGGAAGGTGGAGGGGGACCTGAGCGGAGGAAATCGCGTGCACGTCAGTGGTTTTTGGCCGAGATGGCGGCGCGTGGTATTTATGAGAAAGGACGGGTGTGGTAAGGGTGGTCCCCGGACAGCCGGTTATCTGGCCTTATCGGAGGCGAGGGACGAGAACGCGCGATCGCGACTGGCGACTGCTGGCTAGGTAGGTTGATAGGTATGTAGGTAGGTAGGTACAGAAGGAGTGCGGCCTGAAAAACAAGCGGCAGAAAAAAGGATAGTTGGCACTCGTTGGGCAGAAAAAGGGACCAGACAGTGGAAGAAGGTTAGAGAGGGGGCGGTCAGTGCGTCGAGGGTGATCGACGACTGGGGGCGTGAGAGTGGTAAGAGGGAAGCAAAACAAAGCCAAGCCAGCCAGACAGAGGGCGCGAGTGAGGTACGAGGTCGGTCGGGCAGGTTGGAGGAGGTCCGAGAGGGGAGGGGAGGGGAGAGAGCAGGACTTGGGGGGGGAAAAGAGGAAGAGATCGTAAATTTGCGACGAAATGGTTGGAAGAGCAAGTTGAATGGAAGGGGCAACGGACGGGGGGGCGTGCACAGATGGTGACATAAAAAATGCATATTTATGCAGGCTGTGAGGCACTGGCCAATGAGGACATGTGTCCGCTGCCGGATCTGGAGGAAAAAACGCGAGGCTGGGAAATGTGACTGGGGCCAGGGTGAGATGTGGACTGTGGGCAAGTATTGATTGAATGTGTGAACGGGAAGCCATCTTGAACACGCGTGTTGGCAGGGACGGTGAGAGCCGGTGGACACGGCGCCTGTTTGCTCACTCACCCGAAACTATCGAGGTTTTTGTTCTATGTTCTCGACGAGTTGATTTGCTTTTGGTCTGCCGGTTTGCAGTTTGCGACACCTGTGCACGAGAAACCATGTCAGTGTCGGGTAAGAAAGCTGGAGCTGGCGGCTGTGGCTGAGCTCGTCGATCGCATGTAGGAGGGTGGTGACCGAGGCTGGTGGTGAGGTGAAGATGATGCGCGACTGAGCCAATGCAACGAATGCCAGCCATCTCGACTGACTTCCAAAACGACCAAGCGAGTAGTGCTGGTGAGTTCGTGCGAGGTGCAGGTCTGCAGTAACATGATGTTCTCTTTTCGTTCTCATTTCGTTCTCATTTCTGCTGAATATACACAAGGTGATCCAAACGCAATGCAAGCCATGCCATGCCATGCCTTGCTCGGGGTGAAGCAGAACCAACGCAATCCGTCTAGGAAGAGGGGAGAGAAAGAGAGAGGTGTGGATGAAGAGCAAACGCGGCAGCAGCAGCACCGGGGGCAACGCGAGGCGTCGACGCGATGGAAACGATGCGTCCGTCGTGTTGGTGGCAGCAAGAGGAGCAAAAGAGGATAATGTATCCGTACAGTACAGGAAACAAGAGTCGGTACGTACCGGGAAATGAACGGTGGCGGCGGCGCTGTCCAGAGCGGTGCTTTGGCGCAGGTCTCGTGACAGATCAGATGACTGCGAGCTTCCTTTTGGAATTTTCCAGGACTTTTTTGCATCAAAAAGCGCGGAAATCTGGATTAGGGGCCACTTCTTATTTGTAGGAGCCCGTCAAGTCGCGCTGACCCCCCAGTCGCCTCTCGACAGTTTACCCTGACCAGGGCATGCGACAGGGATGCTCGCCGCCATCTTGACCAATCATAGCGTCGAGGTGGATCTGGATGAGACAAATGTGGCATAGCAGAACGAGACGGAGCCTATGCCTGCTCGAGCGTCGTGTCAGCCAATGGCCTTTGCTTGGAGCTCTGGATTGAGGCAAGTAGCTTCCCTCGGCCAATCACAGCCTGCCTTGTCTTCGTTTGGTCCTTGATTTCTAATGACCCTGGCGTGCAGCCACCAACCTGAGGCTTCTGCATGTTCGCGAATAGCTTCTATCCGAAAAACTTGGGTTCTGCGCACAGCCGCTGCGCCTCATCTCAGGTCGTTGCTGCGTGCGTCTGAGCAGTTACGAGGTGGTATAGGAGACTTTCCAGTAAGCAAACAGCAGCAACGAAAACAAGAATGTCTGCAAAGTGCTGGAAAAGCGGAAGATGCCATGCAGATACCTATATAAGTACCTTGAGGAATGCCCAGAACAGAAACGGATGCGTTCCGGACTGGGTTTGCGAGAATTGAACTCTGCGCCTTGTCTGAGCCTTCCTTTCCTTCCATGACATGTGCGACACAGATACATGACTACTACTACCTACCTCCCCGGGACCCCTTAGTCATACACGTAATGTCCAAGCGGTCAATCAGAGCATTAGCTAAGCATTCGAGATCATCGGACATACAAAACTCCGGGATCCGACATTGCCCATGCACGCAGCAGATAGAAGCTCCACTTGACTGCATTATGTCAGCATCTTCCCACCACCACCACCCCCGCGGGCGGTCGTGTGCGCCGAACCGAAAAAAATTGGCAACCGGCAGAAAAAAAAAGTTCAGGCCGGTCTCTCGTTGCTGTTGGAGGAGAGGACCCTCGATCACGACTTTTCCCACCTTTCTGTTTCTCTCTCACCACCACCACAACCACCCGCAGCGTCTTCGAGATACCCCGAATCGTCACAATGTCTTCAAGGAGAAGGTCATCCGGGAAATTCGCGGCCCCGGTCGTCAAGACCGCCCCCAAGGTGTCCAAGACGACAATCGACGAGAGCAGGGCGGCCGTCTCCGCGACGGACTCGTTACAAGCCGCGCTGAGGGGTGACAACAAGGCGATTGAGATCTCCTCGGACGAGGACAGCGACGAGGATGCCTCCGACGAGGAGATGGGCGCGCCCGACGCCGAGGCCGGCGACGCAAAGGAGACGGTGAACGGCAAGGGCGACGACGCCGAAAACCCCACACAACAACCCAAGGCCGACGCCGACGGCGCCGAGGACGAGGAGGAAGCGGCATCGCCCACCTTTGGCGAGCTCTTGCGGGGCACAATCGACGTCCCCGCCATCCTATCGCAACAAGGCGACTCCAGCAAGGCCGTGGTCTCGCAGTCATCAAGAAAGAGTCTTGCCCCGCCATCGCTATCCTCCCTGAGTACCGTCCTCACCCAGGCGCTCAAGACCGAAGACACCGATCTCCTCGAATCTTGCCTGCAAATCACCCACCTCGAGACCATCCAGCAGACGATTGAGCGCCTCGACAGCAGTCTCGCCGGCATTCTCCTCACCAAGCTCGCCGCCCGATTCCACAGGCGGCCCGGCCGCGCAGGTAGCCTCATGACCTGGGTAAAGTGGACCCTCGTCGCACACGGCGGCGCCCTAGCCGTCCAGCCCAAGGTCCTCGAGCGGTTAGTTTCCCTACAAAAGGTCCTCAGCGAACGCTCGCGCGGCCTGCCCAGCCTACTCGCCCTCAAGGGCAAGCTGGACATGCTGGAGGCGCAGATGCAGCTCAGGAATGGGCGGCAACGCAGGCGCGGCGCCGCTCACGCCGACGACGCCGACGAGGACGACGAGGAGGAGGGCGCCATCTACGTCGAGGGCGAGGAGGATGCCGAGGCGGAGCACGCCGACACGGCCAACGGCCCCGGCTCAAGAAACGCCATGCTGGCCGCCGACGATGACGACGACGAAGAGGTCCCCGCCGCGAACGGCTTCATCGGCGACTCCGACGACGAGGACGACGACGAGGACGCCGTGGCGGCGGAGGACGAAAGCTCGGGCGAGGAGGTCGTCGACGAGGACGAGGTGGACCACGACGACGTGGAAGATTCGGACTACGACGACGACGACAGCGACGCGGAGGCCGCGCCGCCGGCCAAGGTTCAGAAAACTGCTTCATCGTTTGCTAAGAGAAAATAAAGGGGACGAGCCGCTCCAGGCGTTGCGACTCATTAGAGGGGAGGAAAGTGGGAGAGGGAGGGGGGCGGGTCTTAGAACGGCACATAGACTTGGCTTGGGCCGACAATTGACATAATATTGTGCAATAGGGCAAATCATACGTTGTATGGAGTTTCCGGTCATCAAAATCAAAGGTTTCTGAAGAATTTGTCAAAGAGTGGCCTTACATCGTCCATTTCGTGTCCTTCAATGCTTTTATGAATGAATTGGTGTATCGATCACCGTGTCAACCTTGATAGGCTACCTAGTTGACTCGGCTAATACGATATCAAGACAGACAGTCCCGACATGGCCTCTCTAGCTCGGACTACAGCCCTCTTTCAATAGGTCATCCAACCTCGAGCCTCCCTTTCTCGGGCGTCTCTCATCCACAGTTCCCGGCGCAATGATTCGCCGCGGCCCCGTATTTCCCGCTTCCGGGAGACGGAGGCACGAAACCTATATATCGAATTCTGCCGCAGCTTTCCCCTTGACCACCACATCTCCGCCAACCTGGTCAAGGGTTGCATCATAGATTGGACCCTATCGGCATTGTGAACAGCGAGAGCGGGGCATTTCTGGAAACCTTTATGAGTTCGGCCTTTAGTGGCAGATAACTAAATGGTTTGAGTGCGATCGCCTTACCTAGCTGCTTACCTTGCTCTGGCTGCTTTATTGCCTTATTAGGTGATGTTTGTGGTGAGTCGGGTGAGTTAGGTAAGCAGGAATATAACTAGAGAGGGGGGTTTGTTATCAGCGTGTTAGTGTAAGCGCCTACCGCTAGTATCGGCTGTTCCTGTACTGGTGCATCCATCGGTATATACAAAGATTGTAGCCGGTTATCCTTGCAAAGGCTGGTTTATCTCTTGAAACTGCATACCAGGACGAAACTGCCGCACGGCATCCGCATCATCCTTCCAAGCCTTGTTTAGCTCTGAGGTGGACCGTGCTTCCTCAATATTGATGCTATTGACGCTGAAGGCAACCCAGAAAGTGTGATCGGGGCTTCTTTCCCCAGCATATTCTCCAGCAGCATCCAAGGCCTCGAGGACATCCTCCCGCAAGTCAATAACATATTTGTTTACTTGCGAGACAATATCTCCAATGGTGACGTAGGCCTTTGAGTTTGCGCGGATAATGAGTGGCTGCGGTCCTCGATATGGCATCCCGATCGCAGCGCTCACACGGGGCTTCACTGTCGTCTTCTGGGCGATCTACTGTATGAAGATCTTCCCATGTATCGCGAGAGTCGTAATGGTCGAGAATGTCGACTGAAGTCCTCAGTGAGGATATCAGGGGGTTGGTGTACGGCTCGCTGGCGATCGGGTGAAGCGAGAAAGTACCGTCGTCAGCCTGGACTTGGTATAGGTTCTGCTCAGATTCCGCATTCGAAGAGTCCCGAAGAACTTTGATCTCGTGGAGCGGAGCAAAGGCAGGCCATCGGAAGCGCTCGAATCCCAAATTGAGAGAAATCGGCTGCGGATGCCGCCGGTCGAGGAACGTCTCCAACGGAGGGTACAACGGCGCGGCCGATGGTGCGGGCTCGGCAGAACCGCCTTGCATTTTGAAAAAGTAAAATTGACTTGGTCGAAAAGACACGGACTGTATGCTGCAAGGAAAGGTGAACTTTTTTAGCCTTGAGCGTTGAGGGGAACCCCACACTTTCAATAGGTAGTGAATATTTGGCTGCATGTACCCCTGTCTAATCTTGGCAAAGGCCTAAAACATCAGTGACCCCATAGATGCATCCTTGTCGGAGGCTCAAGAGAAATGGAGTCATGAAACCGGCGTCTATCGCAGTTTAGTGCCAGGCCAGCCTACCCAGGGACGCGAAGTGTTGGGCAATCGCCCATCTAGACGAATGACCGGATTCGACACACGATAATGAGAGCCTCTTCAGAAGATGTTGATATGAATTCTATGGCCAATCGACTGAAGGCATAGCCTCCCCCAGCCATGGGAGTATTGCAATTGACAACACATGCAAGAGCCTGATCGGCAACTCCGATAACTCTTGCAACTACGGATAAAGACCGATATCACAGACCAAGCACTAAGTTAGCAGTTTTAACTTGACGTTTAATCAATATTTCTGTTTTAACGGTTAAGTAATAAGAAGGTAGAAGGTAGAAGATAGAAGGTAGAAAGATGTAAGGTAGAAAGTAGAAGGTAGAAGGATAACAAAGGGGGAAGATGTTAATTTAGAAGTATAAAAGTATAAAAGCGTAAGTATATAATTGTAGGTAGAGACTGGCACGCTAGCTAATCAGCAAGCATTTAATATTATATGGTATAGAAGGATAAGCAGCTATATCTTAAAGCAGCTAAGATCAGTATTACTACTATATAGCAGATAGCTGCTTAACCTTTATTCGCTAGGTTGTGTATCATTCGTTAAGGCTCCTGACTAGTATAGGGGGCTTATCCTACTAACAGATTTCTATAGTACTACTATCTGTTTGCTGCGCTAGTAACATGCTTACCTTGCTTACCCTACTTACCCCGATTGCACGACCTTAGGGCGGCGGGTGATCTGGCTGCACCTGGGACACGTAGTGGCTTAGATAAAGTTAGGGGAGTAGGGTGGGCTAAATGGCAGTTGGCTAGAAGTTTTTGAGTGAGGAATCAAACAGGAAACTCGCAGAGCCATACCATCAATGACGAACTGGAGACTCAAGTACTTGCCATCGGTGGTGACACCATTGCTGTCGAACTCAGAGGGGGATCGTTATTCTTATCCTTGCTTTGCCTGTCGATAAGGCTCTCTGGAACCTCATAGAGTATAGTGGCCCACGTTTTTACCAATGTTGTGGACGCTGCTGACGCCGTTTATGGTGGAGCAAGTGTTGGGAATGGCGGTCATTGGGAGGCTTTGATAGGATACTGTCGTGTGCCATAGCGTTCCATGTCCCCAAGAGAACGAAATACCGGCTGAACAAAAGGGGTGGCCGCCTTGGCGGGAGCAGACAAGGTTGAACCATATAATCCTTCTGTCCTCGTATCCGTGTATTCTCCCCCGTGGCTTATTTTCAACCGCGAACACGAAAAAATCTTTAGTACTCTTGGACAGGCCTAGTAGTCTAGCACAGCGCTGAGGGCATCGTGGCAAAGGAGGTTCTCATTCTTCTAGGTGACGGCGCTATGGGAAAATCCTACCCACAGGACTCTAAGAAGAATGACTCCGTCATTGCGTCGCTTGTGGTAGTTGATGACTTCTACCTCAAATGGGTGGTGGTCGTCGTTGGGTGATAGAACGATCGGCTTCGAGGCCGTGGTTTGCGAGAAGTCTAAGAGTGGTGATGGCCGGTGATCATTGACGAGCTTTCCGTCTTGGGGCTTGGTGGTAAACATATTGTAAACCTTATTCTTCATTGCATAAAAGCTCGTACTGAATTAGATCTTAACCTTGGAAGAATAATCTTGAATCTTGTGTAGAGAAGAAAGACATTAATCACTGATAAGAAAACAAAAAAAATCAATTTAGAGATAGATTATAACGAGCGCGCCATTCTTTACTACACTTCATTAGATATTCCATATTTTGGTGAATACGAAGCTGCGTAGCCTCTAGTCACTGTACAGAAAGAAGCCGTATGCCAATCATTCCTCTGCTGCATTGTGAGGGCTGCTGGCCACCAGGTAACTATTCAAATGTTCATAAATAAACTGCCAAACCACTACGATTATGACATCAAAGACACACATACCAGCATCACCTTCACAGTGCTGTTATGCCCTTCCACCGAACCTCTCAGGGTCATCGCCCTCCTCCTAGCCCCGCGTCGTCAAGGAGTCGCTTGCCGCCCAGGGCAAGGCGTCAACCCGCGCAAGACACGCGTGCTCCGTCCTGGCTACCACCCCCGACCTTGCCTGCTAGCCTTACCGCCCGGTGGCGCGAGGACTACGAGAGGCGCGTATTCGACCTGATTATCGAGGCCCTCCGCGCTGAGAGGGTCACCGACTTGACTGATGCCGCCGCCGCCAGGCCGCTCGTCTCAGCCCACCCCCCCAAAAAACACATCAGGTTTGGCCTAAACCTATAGTCTGTACTTCTACCTCTACATACAGGCCTCGCGCGGTCCCAACTTGCCATCCAGCCCCTCCCTTCTGAACCTCCAACCACTGCTAGGGCGTGTCCTCGCCACCAACACCCTCAGACAACTGACTGTTGTCGTGGCTCCCTTATTATCACCAGCATGGCCCGCTAGGTATTTACGCACCTCAATGTCAACCCAGACTGGGTGTTTATCACAGACGTCAGCTCTGATTTACTCGTTAGCACATAACCCCGCAACTAGCCAGTGTGATCTGATAATTGCGCGAGCGCGTGGGGTGTAGGTTGCTGCCTGTAGCATACCCAGGGCGCCGAAAGCCAAAGGTGTCGGTTTTACACAGGGGCGCAAAAGCTTTCCTCAACGTAAACAGCTTTTATAAGGAGATCAAGATCTGGACGACGATGCTTGGCGCGAGAAGCACACCAACTAAAGTTGTGGGCAATGACGCAGTTCAAAGTCAGAACAAGAGCGTACATGGCTATTACAGGCTCTTTGAGGCTTTCATGGTATATGAAAAAGACCGTCCTAGCTATTTCTGCAAATGTATTAGGCTCTTTGGTCTAGATTGTGCTGCCTTGGGTTGTCTTTGATGCATATCGTTAGCAGTGCCCAGAACGCGCGTTGAGAGGCGTAGTGTTATCAAGCCCCAAAAAGGACTGTTGCTTGAATATTGGGGAAAGGTGTCAGTGACACCAACTTGGCAATCTCTTGGAGGGAAAAAAATCTATGGCATAGTGTATGGTCCTGTACTTGACATAGCTTAGGGCGTGGATGAAGGCAGTCGATGGCTGGCCACAAATTTCCAGCACTTGACAATAGTATGCTTGTGAAATCCACGCCTAATAAGAGACGTTGACCAGTCCTTTGTGCCAATCACTTCGGCCTTGTGTGAACGAGGAGAAGCTCGGGGTTGTGTTGATGAGTTGAGCTTTTACGTATGAGTAATCCTCGCATTTTGATGCCTTCATCAGTAGTCTCGAAACATTATCACCAGCCTCATTTGGCACCACTTGAGCTAGATACTTGTGACAGAAGCTTTACCTCGCCTCTGAAATGATTCCTGTAACCTGAGCAGCTCTGTCTACAAACAACGCACCTCTACTTGGTGGACCAGGACTGTAGCCTGGGTTATGTATTTGTTTGTCAAATGACTGGCCGCCGTTCAATAAAAGGTGGCACTATGGAACGATGCTTGTAGTACCAAGACTTTTACGTGTGCGTAGGTGGCGACTGCGCGGTTGCAGACTTTTTCAAGCAAGTCTCTCACACATATGATCATCCGCTGTACTACATCCGCTGTCAGATCATTGGAATTGATAACACTAGTCTGTTTGTCTTACCCATACACTGATCCAATGAGTTCGAAGTCTTAAATTAGACCTTGACGTTCCCTCCGATCATCCTTGCTGACTTCCTTTAGTTCCGTAATCGAGTGGTGGTCAGATTCAGGAATCATGGGTTCGACAGAAGTGATAGTGAACTAGGCACAATTCTGGGATTGACTAATGATTGTCCTCTGTGCCCTGTCGTCTTCGCCGCTGTTGCGGAAGGCAAAACACTTGTCCCCGAACCAGCCATCCTATCACATAAAACTAGAGTGTATGGACCGCAGCTGACGACCTGGCGCCTGGATAGGTCCATGTCGGCAAGGTCGAATGCACTCCATTTTCGCGACAGATTGGAAACTATTCGACCAGTCGCAAATTGCAGAAGAAAAACGCGGAAAGGCAAACCAAGGATCAGCTAATAAGAATAAAAGCGTGCCGGAGAACAGGAGTTGGCGAGCGGCCCTCGTGCAAGAGACGCAAAGTGGACAGGGAGCCGAGAAGCTTGTTATAACTATCCACCTCTGTACGGATACATGAGCTTGGAAAACAAAAGTGGAACCGCAGACGCGAGCCAAATTGCGCCCTGTCCCTCGTGACAGCTTGATCCCACCTGCCTTCGAAACATCCCTTTACCATTCCACTTGCACTGTCGTACCGCGGAAACGACAAGACGAAGATAATGAAGGGCGACCCCAGGCCGGAACGAAGTCTTGCAGAATAGCAGATAAAGTGTTGGTCTGTGTCAGCTTTCGGTTACTGCCAAGTGAAGAATCCCCCCAGGCACAAGGGGATTATTGCCGCAGTCAGCTGCGATGGGCCTGGTGTCCCCTTTTCGTAGGGACATGGGGCATGGTGTTATCAAGAGTGTGAGTGTGTTGTTCCATGGTACTTCCCCTGGTACCCCGCTGGAGTTCCCACTTCCTGTTGCTGTTCCATCGAATCAACAACCGTATCGCTAAGGAGCACGTGTATACCTAGTACGCGTGCATTGCGATATATAGTGAGTTAAATGAAGCAGTCACAAGTAGACCAGCCAACACAAGTCAGGTGTTTTGCTATGTTAAAAGTGCTCTTGACCTCTATAGATAAGATTGAACTCTGTCAGCATGATAAATAGTTGGATACCCGAATATCTCTATAGTGTTTTGTTTCTTCTAGAAACCTACAGTATCTCAAGTTTTGGTGTCGCCACCGTATTTTTGGCGGCTATCCGGGACTACTGACTAGGAGAGCGGCTGCCATCTCATGTATCTACCTAGTACAGGATTCGTCGGCCTCAAGGCCTGTGCCCAGCGGGGAAGATGATCCATACCTGCATCGAAGCTGCGGCCCCAAGCCCCTGGGCCTGCGCCCTCGGCTCTCGCCGAAAACCCTGCCTTTTCTTGTTGACGGGGGTAACCTCCTTAGTCGGCACCTGACAACCTAGAGTTAGGCCCGTGTGTTGAGAACGACAGACAACTGCACGTCAACCATCGATGCTGCGGCTTCTCCCAACGGAAAGCTATCCGCACATCTCCAGCGAGTCGAGGCTCGCTGGTCGCTACCAAGGCCATGACAAACCCCGACCTGCGCTTGTGCTTTGCCTGATAAGAGTGTTGATTGTAGGGCCTTGGCCTCCAATCAGCCCGCCCTACGAGTAAGTCAAGTACCCAGGCACATCGTCAAATATAGTTTGTAGGTAAGCGGGCTCGCTGGGAATTCCCGGCCAAGTAAGTTTGTCCCACTTGATATCTTTGCAAGCAACGGGAAACGCCCAGGCTTCCTAAATGCCAGAAAGGCGCTTGTAATGATTGAGAGCGTTGGCAGGATCCGTAGACCTAGCCTGCTCTTGCCGAGGTCAGGCTGGCTATTGACAATGAGCACAGTCGAATCAACGCAATCATTTTGTTACATGGTATGTCGACGTGTCGCTGACACCCGCACCACCTAAATCCTGACCATCCTACACATCATTCCGCTGCTATACAATGACTGTCATACTGACACTGACTAATGTCAGGCCTTACCCAAAGCACAAGACAATTTGTTTATCTATATTAAGAGCGTTAAGTTAGGTATAACAAGATAAGGCGAGGAGAGGCTCAAATCATTTACTCATAATAATTGGTTGTTACTATGTACGGACGCAGAGGCACAGATCCCTGGTGTGTTCCTGGAGTATAATTGATATCAGCACATCGTGTTAACATGTTCAAGGATACAGCTTTATTAATGTTGCAATTCAGTACCCTATCGTCTACAAGGATTTCATAGTGTTTCCCTATCGATAGGGTGACTGGTGAATATTAAAACTTGGAAGACGGCCTGCTTGACTATATGTATGCTTGCTTGCGTACGCCAGCCCAAGGGTTCTGATTTCTGAAACGACTCGACCTATGGTCGACAGGCTTCAGTGCGTCACCTGCCCTGCGCATAGGTTGATCTTTGGGGTCTTTTCCTGAAGTGCAAATGGATCCAACCGCCAAGAGAGCAGCGACTCAGCCTTCGGCCCTCTGGGTCTTCCACTAAGCGCCATGGACATGGAGCCAAGCCACGGCAACCCCGAGAGGAGGAGACGACGAACTGTGGGTCCCAGCACGACATCTACAGGGGTTGGCATTATAGTGCGAGGCATTACCCAGGATATCCTAGATATACTAGTGTATGAGTAAAGTGTATACCCTCTGCTACTTTAGATCCTCTGGTAGTAGCAGCAGCTCTAGGTATAATACTATTTGTATATCTAGTATCTATACGGAGTAGCAATTAATCACAAGTAATTATAACCACCAGTTATGACATACCATGTATATGAGTTAAATTAGACACCATGCTCACCCCAGCCCATATTGAACTCCCCGCTCCGAACTTTGACCCTACAAGCCGGGTATTCCCACAGCTGCACGCATACCTGGCGCCGCAGAGTGGGCATCGTGGAGAACAAGCTTCAGTCACAAGTGGCATGCGCAATCAAGACGGCACTGCCCTCACCCGAGTTGTTTAATTTCATGACGCCTCGGCAGCGGTGGCCATGGAACTATCCACCATGATAACTGAGTCGTGACAGTGGAGGAGGCTCTCTTTGAGTATATACATACAAGTAACCCATGGGCACAAAACAAGGTTTCTTGATGTTTCCGCCGCCTCTCCTTTCGACCGTCGAGCCTCGCCCCCAACGCTCTTTTGCAACTTGCCGCCGCTCGCTAACCACAGTCGTTCACTCTATCTACACGCTCGCTTCAAAATGCGCTCTACCGGCCTGCTTTCGTGGCTCGCCATGCTCGCCCTGAGCAACGGGGCCGTCATCGCTCCCCGGCGGGATGGATGGGAAGATCCGAGGCACATTAAACAACGGCTCCGCGTCAGACAGCAGCCGGTGACCAACGGCTCCTCTCTGGATCCCTCACCCGTCCTGAATCCAGAGCCGGCTACCACGGTCCCGGCTACCGAGTCCCAACCCGCGACCTCCGCCACATGGGTTGCCAATTCCACCGTGGCGACGCTGATCTCCTCAGTCTCGTCTTCGCCGACTCCCAGTACCGTCCTGTGCCGACCACGCAGACGCCGCCGGACTGACGACGAGGACGATGAAGACGACGAGGATGACTGCGAACCGGAGCTGCTTTCCAAGACCTCTACTTCTGCCCCGGCACCCACGTCAGACTCAAAGACGCCTACGCTGCCCTCTACTACATCATCTACGCTGCCTTCTACTACATCATCTACGCTAGTCCTTTCCACGACATCTACGCTGCCTCCTACCACATCATCTACGCTGCCTCCTACCACATCATCTACGCTGCCTCCTACCACATCATCTACGCTGCCTTCTACCACATCATCTACGCTGCCTCTTACTACATCATCTACGCTGCCTCGTACTACATCATCTACGCTAGTCCTTTCCACGACATCTGCGCTGCCCTCGACGTCAACTGCGCCAACTGCGCCGCCTTATACGATACCCGCGCCGGCGTCGACTGCGCCGCCTTACACGATACCCGCGCCGGCCCCCACCAAGACCACGGGGCTCCCCGTGTTGGAGACCATGCCCGGCAAGCCCATCTGGCTCCTCGACCCGACCGGGTACCACAAGGTCTTCGAGGGGGACAAGCTCGGGAGCGTAAACTACTTCGCCACCTCGGACGCCGCGAGCGAAGGCGTCTCGGAAAACATCGCCCAGTGGTGCTTCGACAAGTGCAACGGCGAGGACCAATGCAAATCAGTCTTCATTTACAGAGTGCTCTTGACCAACGGCTTTACATGGCAAGAGAACTACCACTGCGACAGGTATGTGTTGAAGAACCCGCATCCCCCGCGAAAAGGGTTCGGCCGCTGACGGAAAATTCTCATTCTAGATTCACCTTGCTGTGGGGAGAGGACTATTTGAACAAGAACGTCGCTGGCAACGATGCAGGCGTCGCGTTTGAGTAAGTTTCATCTTCCGCCCCCGATCGGTCCCCCCCGTTTTGCCGATGAACTGGTTTCTAACGCTGTCGCAGTAAGGCAAGTGCCATGTAATGCTGTAGCAGTAAAGCGACACGGAGGACGATAGCATGCCGCCCTCCCCCCCTTTTTTTTTTCACTCTCTGTTTATACGCGGTGTACGACATATATTATGATGATACCAAGACAGCTAGGCCTGGGAGCAGTTGTCCGGGTGAAGGATAAATGTTGGGATGTTGTTTCTCCCTCGGTTCGGTTGTTGCCTTTTCTTTCTTTTACAATTGGTCTGCTAGCTAGACACTTTTGCGCGATGTTCTACTCAGAGGAACCTTGGGCTGGAGACTTGGGTCATGCAAGAAACGACGCCGTTGATTACGGGCTGGAAACCACCGCTTTATATCCCATATATGACAAATTGACCAACAATGGTAATTGGCTGAAGCATGCTCCCGCCCTTTGACCGAAATCAGTCACACTTTGGAAAACTGATTCTTCGACGCCAAGCACGTACCGCGTACATGGAGTACGTCATGAGAGCCTCACCTCTCAGGAAGCTCGTGGTTTCGGCCCTGTCGCGTGCCATCCGTCATGTGTTACACGCATTGATTCACCAGGTAGTATAGCATAACAGCCATACACGGTCCCACATCGATTTCCTAGATTCAAGCATCTTCCAACCTATTTCTTCTGTGCCCTGCCGTGTACTCCAACTAGTGACAGAATAGGTGCATTTGTTCACCAATCACAATGCCCTGATGTCATTCCTGTACGCCGTTTTGATATATGCAATGCCCGTCATGCACCGTGATCCCAATAGGGGCTGTATAACCCAAGCTTCGACCCATCCAGGCCATCACCCAACGCCGCTCAACCCTGCCAGACGACAACAAGCACAATGCTACGCTCAAAAGCAAAAAGAACGCCTCACCCCCATCGTCCGCGAGCCCTCTTTTTTCACGTCTCCGTTTCCATCTCGAGATCCGGGTCGACCTCGGTCCCCAGGTCCCTGTCCTCCAGGAACCGCCGGCCGACGAGGTCGTCCGGCAGGTACTCCTGGCGGACCCTGCCCCCCCTGTAGTTGGGCGGGTACTTGTACTCGGCGCCGTAGCCCATCTCGCGCATCAGGCGGGTCGGGGCGTTGCGCAGGTGCAGCGGCACGGGCAGGGCCGCGACGCCGGGCTCCCGCAGCGCGGCGTAGGCGTTGTTCAGCCCGCGGTAGGCCCGCGTGCTCTTGGGCGCGAGGCTCAGCGCGACGGCGCAGTGGGCCAGCGGGATCCGCGCCTCGGGCATGCCGATCTGCTGCGCCGCCGTGTAGGCGGCCGTCGCGAGCGGCAGGAGCGTGTTGTCGGCGAGGCCGACGTCCTCGGAGGCGATGACGACCATGCGCCGCGCGACGAAGAGCGGGTCCTCGCCCGACTGCAGCATGCGCGCGAGGTAGTAAAGCGCGGCGTCCGGGTCGGAGCCGCGGACGGCCTTGTGGAAGGCCGAGATTGTGTCGTAGTGCTGGTCGCCCGCGCGGTCGTACACGAGCGTCTTGGTCAGCGACGCCTTGATGTCGTCCTTGGTGGCGCCGGACCGCGTCGAGAGCGACAGCGCGAGCTCGAGCAGGTTCAGCGCCGTGCGGGCGTCGCCGTCCGAGAAGGCGGCGAGGTACGTCACGAGCTCGCCGTCGACGAGCGGGCTCCCCGGGTAGTTGCCGACGCGCGTCTCCTCGTCGATGGCGCGCAGCAGGATGCGCGCGACGTCCTCGTTGGCGAGCTTGGACAGCGTGAAGGTCCGGCAGCGCGACAGCAGCGCCTGCTGCACGCGGAAGCTCGGGTTCTCCGTCGTCGCGCCGATGAGGGTGATGGTGCCGGCCTCGACAGGCTTGAGGAAGACGTCCTGCTGCGACTTGGAGAAGCGGTGGATCTCGTCGCAGAAGATGATGGTCTTGCGCCCCGTCAGCGCCAGCTCGCCGGCGGCCTCGGCGAACAGCTTCTTGCACTCGGCGACGCCCGACGAGGTGGCGTTCATCTCGATGAAGCGCGAGCCGACGCTCTGCGCGATGCAGCGCGCGATGGTCGTCTTGCCCGTGCCGGAGCCGCCCCAGAGGATCATGGAGGGCACGCGGTCCGACTCAATGAGGGAGCGCAGCACGCCGTGGGGGCCGACGAGGTCCTGACCACAGACCTCGTCGAGGGTCTTGGGCCGCATGCGCTCGGCAAGGGGCGCGGCGCGGGCTGTCTTTGTGCGCTTTGCCACGGGGCCGGTCTCGGGCGGCTGTTGCTGCTCGGCCGCGCCGCCGTCCGCGTCGGCGGTGTTGGTCATGGCGAAGGGGGATGGCACGGCGCCGGGGCCGTCGTCATAGCTGCGTTTCACTCCGGCCGTCGGGCGGGTCGTACTGCCGCCGTTGGCGGGGGTGGTGAGGACCTTGGTCGGAGGGGCATGGCGCTTCGCAGAGGGGGTCTGGAAGAAGGAGGAGGCCGGGCGCTTGGCCTGGGACGAGGGGAGCTTCGAACTGCCGTTGGCCTGGGTCGCTGTGGGAGGGGACGAGGTGCGTTCGGGGTTGAAGATGTGACTTTCGCAGCCCGAGTCGATGTGGATGTTGATAAATGCTTCCTTGACGGGCTTGTTGCAGATGGGACAGTCGACTGCTGCCATTCTGACGGTACACCGAGAGGATCGGACGCATGCAATGGAACTGTAGAGCCGATGTTGGCCACTAACGGGAGGGTAATCTTTCCGGATCCGTTGACCGTTTTGGTCAGGTCGCGTGGTGCTTCGGGAGCAAATGAGTTCGTGTCAAGGTTGGGGGAGACGCGCTTTGTGGGGGGGGATTTTTTTTTAGTGTTAATGACGCGCACCGTCAATTGACTCAAGCTGAGCTACCGGTTCCTAAGTCCTGGAAACTGGAACTTCTAGCGGGGAACCGGAATATGTCGATCGGCACCAGCCGGCGGGACGTGCCTGCCACTGGCTGAGAGAAACAGGGTCCGGCACTCGGGTTCGGAGATACACTGTGCCGCCACTCTTGGGGATGAAGGCGACGGGAATCGTAATTATAAGGAACATGATTAAAATATCGCTCATTCAAATGAAGAGCTCGTTGATATACGCCCGGTTTGTGTGAACCGGGTCTTTTTTTTTTTTCGTAGGTATCATTACACCGGAAAACGCCTGCCAATGCCCACCTTGTCCCAACTTTGCTGCTCGGAAACGAGCGTGTGATGTACATGACTGCCCCGGCAGGAAAAAAACATGATGCCAATGCCGTCTACCGTCTCCCGTCCTTTCTATGCCACCAACGGCCGGTCTTTGAAACATGTGTAAGCCGAGACCCGGAAGCTCAACGGCAAAAGTAGTAATGCGTCTTCGAGCTGGCTGTCTGTTGCAGCGAGGCTCCTCGCCCACCGTCATATTACGCCTCATACCATAAAAGACTCGCCACACCCGCACTGCTCCTCTTTTCGGACGTCAGTAACAACTCATCACGTAATAAGCCGCCTAACGAGGGGGCAGGGGGGGGGACTCACTGATGTTGGGGTTTTTAAACACGAACCGCTGGCTGAGCTTGTCCTCGACCCAGTCCATCTCGCTGCCGATGATGCTGAACAGCGCCTTGCTGTCGATAAGAACCTTGACGCCGTCCTGCACTACCTCCTCGTCGAAGCTGCCGGGCTTGTCGACGTACTCGAGGTGGTAGGCCAGGCCCGAGCAGCCCCTGTTGCGCACGCCGACCTTGATCAGCTTGGGCTCCGGCTGGTCCAGCAGCGCGCGCAGCTGCTCCACTGCCGCGGGCGACAGCTTCATCGCCGCCTTGCGCGCGCGGAGCTTGCGCTGCGGGCGCCCCGCCGGCTTGGGGGTCTGGGCCGCCTGCTCTGACACCTCGGGCGCAGGGGCCGCGGCGCCGGCCGTTTGTGGTGGCGACGACGACGTCGTCGCCGACCCCTCCGAGATCGCCGGAGATGCGCTTGTCGTTGTTTCCGTCGGCGCTGCTGTCGAGGACTGCTGCTGGGGCGCGATCTGTGAGGGGATCTTGGGGGGTCTCGTCTCGTTCACCTTCGGGAGGGGATCCGGCGTCGCAATCGAGGTCTCGGGGATGCCGTCGCCTCTTGCGGGAGGCGGCGTGTTGTTGTTCGAGTAGAGGGGGTAGGACTGAAAGGACGGGCTGCCGTAGGCGCGGCGGGAGGGAGCGCATTGCAGCACTGCGCAGGAGCGGCGGAACGCCAGCCTGCTGAGTATCCTCGGAGCGTTCATCTTTGGGGGGGACGGCTGACGTGGATATGTGCGTTGCAGTAGCAAACCGACGTGGTGTCGCTTCAAGACGGTGTCCTGGTATTGTTTCTGTGTCCAGGTGCTGACGTCGAAAGGGGGTTTCAAAAGGTGAGAGCTCGGTCGTCCGACGGTGACGAGACAATCGGTTGGGGAAGTAAGTATATAGGTCGGAGGAGGTTTTTGCGGTGTCGGGATTGGTAATGGGGACCAAAAGCCGGGGCCTACCGGGGGCGTCATTTGACAGTTTTCTGGCCCGTGGCGCGGCTATGACATGCCCAGCGGTTCCCACTGTACCGGGTTCTCTGTGGCCAATCACGCGCCGCTAATTTGTCAACGACCGGTGGGATCGATGACAAAGCAGCTTTTAACACGCTTTCAGCAATGACTTGCTTCATAGGCCGAGACTCTCGAAAGCATTATTTATGTTCATGCATCTCATCCCCTTTGCCAAGTAATTCGATTTTTCCCCTTTGGAGAGCCGGGCCCGAGCTCGTTCGAGCTCAAGTTTCTTTCGGATTCTAAAGCGATCCCCTTCGAAACGAACCTAGAAGGCCTACAGAAGGATGCCGAGAGTTGGGGAGCATGCAAGCCTAGCCTCTCGAATCTCTCGAGTCCGCTGTTGAAGCGATCCAATGTCTCCGTCTTTGGACATGTCTTGTCTTCACTTCAATGCGGGCAACAGTCGCCATCAACCCAGTTCCCTCGGGTCGACTCAGCCAACATATCCGACCCGTATGGGTCATGATCATCCCGGGTGTCATTAATATCATACACTCTACTTCTCACCCAGTCTTGACTCCTCTCCCATTCTCATCTTTCAACCAACTCCCTTACATCGACAACGGCCGCCCTTGCCATCTTCTTAAGAAGCGTCCTCTCGTCCGCCTCGCGATATCGATCCCACGTGTCGAGGCCCTCCTTGGCCTGTATGCTCAACGTCTCGTACCCCTGCTTGATCACCTCCGTCACCTGCATGCTCGTGAGGTTCCCCTTCTTCTTCCCGTTCTCCACCAACAGCTCCTTGTAGTGCGTGCTCACGTTGATGAGCGTGTCGATCGAGTTGCTCGGCCGCCTGCCGAGCTGGTAGCTGTCCTTGAACTTGATGAGCACATCGCCCGCCTCGACCACCTTGTAGAATAGGTCGTCGTATGCTGCCGGCGACGGCAAGAAGCCTTCGCCCGCTGAGAGGGACAGGGCGAGCAGGTTGACAACGTTGTCCAGCAGCAAATCGATTTGCGTGAGGCCCTTCAGGTCCGCGACATACGTCGTCAGGAATTTGACCAGGTTGAGCAGTGCCCGGAACAGATCCGCCCAGTGGTGATCCAGCCGTGTGCGGGACCGTGATAGATACGAGACGATGCGGAGCAAGATCCCCACGCACAGCGTGTACAGCCCTACATCCAGCCTGCGGCGGAGGTTGTGTGTGATTCCGTCCACCATCGTATCTAGCACCGCCGTCGCCAAAATCCGTTCTCCTGTGACCAGTGGGAGGAACGGTTGTCTCTGGCGACACAGGCGCACGCGCCCCTTGGATTCTCCGCTGCATATCCGCTTGCAGAGCACGGGGTCCTCGATCATTAGCCGGAAGACCATGAGGTTGAGGTGGGAGTAGTGCGTTGTGCGCTCCGAGAGGTGGGCGTGCTGGAGGAGGTAGGAGGTGAGTGACGTGAAAGCCGCCAGGGGTTGTTCGCCGCCCTTTTCGGCGGGGAGCGTCGCTAGGTTGAAGCAGAAGAGCTTGTTGGCGTGGGTGAAGTCATATGTTGCCAGCAACACGGCCGCCTCTTCGCCGGGTCTCACCATCGTGTAAGCTTTCTTGTCCTATGTCGCTCGCCGGGTTGCGGCACTCACAGTTTGGTAAACATTTGCTTCATCGTCTCGGCGTCATAAACGGCCTTCTTCTCCGGCCTGGGACCCCTTGCGACGACTCCGAGCCCGATCATGTGTAGCGTGCCGCTGAGCGTCCAGCCCTCGGGCAAGTCGTCCTGCACCTCTACGTATTGTGCAGTCATGCGCTGGCAGGTCTCGCCGATGCATCGTATGATCTTCTTGATGGTTCCTTCGTTGACGAAGTCGTTCAGTCGCATCTGGTAGGGGTTCTGGAACTCAAACTTATTGTAGTTGGCCAGGAGGCCTAGGAGGGTGAATGGGCTGAGAATACGCTCCATCGTGTCGGCTTCTTGAATGAACTGCGAGCTGGCGTCAGACCGACTCCTGTCACGCCATCGATAGGAGGTTGACATACCTTCATCACCGCGGGAAAGAGGTCCCTCTGGATAAAGTACGTCAAGAGACTTGTCTGGTATGCGCCGGCCGTCACGGCCAGCACAACCTCGACCGCCTTTTGTCGCAAGTCCACTGCCACCAATCAGCAACATCCCCTCCGACGTCTGTATAAGTTCCCTAGGCCTTACAGCTCTTCCCGCCGCGGATGATCTGGTCCAGAGCCCCAACAAAGTCTGTAAAGATGGTGTCGATGTAGTCAATGCCCGCCAGAACGTTGATGATGTCCGAGCTAGGATGCGCATACTTCTTGGACAGTGCCGCGCAGAGAAACACGCTGAGGGTCTGCGATTCCGTTGAGCACACGTCAGCGACTGCAGCAGCACTCAGATCCGACCTGCCTCAGCACCGATAAAGTCCGGGGGGGAAGGGAAACGGCGGGGCCAGACTCACATCAAGCGCATGCAGATCCGCAACACCCTGACCGCTCTTCACGGCGGCCACGGCCCGCGCAAAGAGTTCTCTTGTGTCCTCCTCCAACGCAAGTATGTCCGCGGGCCCGAGGCCATCGAGGATCCGCCTCAGGGCAGCGCGGTCGGGTCGGAGGAGGAAGAACTCGCGCCAGAAGCCCTCGGAACGTTCATAATCACCGTCGTCGTCCTAGATACAGGTGGGAATAGGTGTCAGCGGAAAGGTGCGGGCTGCGTCGCAAGCCACGGGCTGCGCGAACCCAGGCGGTACGGTACTGGCGGGCCGAGTCGAGGATCGTCAGGGCGGGCGGGGGGGGAGGGAAGCATTTGTCGGCAGTGTCGAGGTCGCAAGGCTCGTAGTTAGGGGAGGGTGAACAGGTTGAACAAACGCACCTGGCAATTGCAATGTTAGCTGAGGTGTTCAACAAAAGGTCACACCGGCCTCCTCGGCCGCCACTTCGAGGGGGTCTTTCGCACCTTGAACAGCGACTCGTACAGCTGGACGATCTTGGGCTTGAACACGTCGGGCGGGGGCTGACGGGTCAGCGGTGATGCCTCCATTTCCCAGCGGTGCAGGTTTGAGTAGACCGGAGTGGCTGCTTTTTGTTTCTCTTGAAGCTGTAAGGGAGACAGACGAGAGCAATCTTTTTGGTGTAAGGGCGCTTGAAGCTGGCTTGAGTTGACCCGGCAGTACGCGAAGCGATGCGCGTTTCGATAAATAAAAAAAGATAGAGAGGTTCAGGGATGTTTATACAGTAACAAATGCTACCACAGACTGTATGGAATGGGGCGCGATCACTGTTAACCAGCAGTACTTTGACTCGCAAGCACTGTCTAAACACATGGGGTTGCCTCTAAACGTTCGGGACACCTGTCCAGCGCCAGGGCATGTTTCATGCGTGCGTGCGTCCATCCAGTCTTCCGCCGTAGGGCTGACAGGAATCTCCAAATTGCAGTCAGTCCTGTGGACCGGACCCAAGGCCGAGACCCAGACCAGACCAGACCAGACCAGAGTCTTACCCAGCTTGTCCATTTCCACTACTTCGTATTCCCAATGTGGATCGGCATTCGAGTAAGGCAGGTACCTCCCTGAATGCGAACTTGAGAGACAAATCCCAACGAATGGTCATCATCCCTCGACACATCGATGACGACAATTACCGTGCGCTGCCCAGGGAGCTGTCCAACCATGCCGTTATCAAAGCCTATATCTCAACGATCCATCAAGTTGCAACCTCCCCGAGGGCGCCTTTATCTCCACGCTGCCTAGATCGACGTCTAGAAAGCAAAAGCATGCTACATATTGCCCTCCCGAGACACCAAATCCCCTGAGTCGTGGTGAGACGTAACAGCATCCTCATGGACCGTACCCCGCCGGCAGCTCTCATCAAGGCCGACTTGGACTGTTCCTTCAACATCAAAATTTGCCGCACCAGCCAAGCTTCTCTCAACAAGGCTACCGTCGCTCTTTCCAAGCTGCCGTTCTAGGATCGGCGGCAAGGGCCGAGCCGTGTTGCCCAGGCACCCACCTGTCTTTCTCCCAGGCCCGCAACGCATGCGTCTGTTCTTCAGCTTGTCTTCCATGCAGCGTCCCAGCCCCTCCCTTCCCTTGGCAACTTCCCGATCATAGGAACACGGCCCGAGCAGCGCGGACCGATTCTCCGGGCAAAACCCCTAGAGAGCCTCCGGAACTCAACTCCCGTCTTGAGAACAACGGCCCAAACAGGTTTAATTCGCGATAATGGCTGAGACATGTGGTCTAGTGAGCATATCCATTGAGTCAGTACCAGTAATCTACCGTCAAGCAGCCATAGCCTCCTCGATCCGCCCCAACTCCTCTCTTGCAGTGGCAATTTCCACCTCCAGGCACCTCCTCAACTCCGGATTCTCTTCGCTCTCCGTCGCCACATTCTCGTCCCGAACCAGATTGAGAGTCGTCTCAAAGGCGTCCAGGTGCCGCTGCAGGATCTCCAGCAGCTGTTCCTGCAGGCCGTCCGCCGAGCTCTTCAGCCTATCCCTGAAGTCTCTCATGTATTTCGGGAACAGGTCCGAGTGCCCGAGCGCGCCGTTGATGATGCTCTTGCGCTTCTGGTCGCTTCCCTCGCCTATCGACCAACGTCAGTCACGCAACCCCCGGTGGTCAGGCCACAGCGAGGTGGTTGACCGATCATCGTCTGTTTTCGACGTACCGTGTTGCATATTGCAGTCCCTATACGACGCTTCCATCGCTTGGCCGATGAGCGAGGTACGGATGCCCGACAGAGCATCTATGCGCAAAGTACTGGCGAGATGGATGGTCAGCGGGGGGCGAAAAAAAAAAAAGCCAAAACCTCTTTTCTGGGCAGATTGAGCCCTTACCCCAGCTCCTCGTTGAACTTCACAAAGAGAGCCTCTGCCTCGGAGACGATGGCTTGGCGACGGCATCTCAATGCTACATACAGGACCATCCTAGTCCGCGGGAGGCCTTCGAGTTCCGTTACTTGGGTCGTGTCAGCACGTCCCACTGGGGTTCCTCAGACTCATCGTCGCGACTCACGAATAAGCTCTAGCGCTTGAGCCAGAACGTTGTTTATCAGCTTGGAGTTCTCTTCGAGTTTGTCTTCAATGGATGAACAAAGCTCATTCCATCGCGGTCCCAGATCCTTCACCAATTTGGCGATGGCTTCCTGGTTCCAGTCGCGTCGTTTCGCAGCACGAGTACAGTGGCTGCCATATTGGCGGCAGAACGCACTGTAGGTTGCTGAAGTCAGTCGTTAGCAAAGGCTTCGGGAATCTCAAGGAATTACACCCGCCGTGAGCCCACTGATCTCAAGGTTAGCCGGAGTCATTGGATATAGAAACCTTCAGACTCGGTATACGTACGCAATACCAGTCATTGCCAGCCTGGATGGCCGATTGTCTCCACTGGTCGAGCTGTCGATCTGACGGAACGGACATCAGAACCCGGTACGTCAAAGAAAGGGGGAGGGACCAAAGAGCCCTACGATTGTATACTTCTGTCGCGAACTCTTCTTTGATGGACTTCCCAACGCGGCCAAGATCCGAGTCTTGCCCAATCAATTCCTGTTCATCATTAAGCTCGGTCCGGAACAGCGGGTTTCATATTCTGATTCACCCTCTTGAGCCTGCGCTCGACCTTGTCCAGCGCCTCGCGGACAGTCCTCTTCTGCTCCGCGCTCGCGCTGCCGGCGCCCGACTCGATCCACAGAGCCACGTCCCCGAGGAGGGCCGGGAGGTCGTTGGCGACGAACCCTCTCGCGATGCGCAGCTGGCTGTCCCCGATGACGGCGAGGCAGTGCTTCCGCAGCGCGATGATCCCGCTGAGGTGGAGCGAGGGGAGCGCCTCGTCTTTGGACAGCCGGCGCCTCGCCCAGTACTCGGTGTTGCTCACGCAGAACACTTGCAGCGTCCTGTCCGGATTTCTTTCCCCGTAATCTTTCCGCAGCCCTCTGCTGACGGCCGCGTTACGGTTCTCGATCAAATATTTCTTGAGTCTTGAGTCGAGGGGATCAGACGGCGTCGATCCCAAGCAGTTTCAAGGGCATGCCACTTACTCAAAACGCTTCTTTTCCAAAACCTTACTGTGAGGCATCAGGGCGGTTAGCGAAAGAGACAAACCACGAGAATAAAGGGGGCACTTGCTCTAGCTTCCTCAGACGACGACTCAGCTCAAGTTCGATATCCTCTTGATCCGTCAGCTCTTCGTCTTCCAACTCAGCCAAGCCGAGTTTCGCTTCGTCAATCTGGCCCTGGGTCCTGGCGACCTCGTTGCTCAGCTCCTGGATGTGCCCCGCGCGCAGGCCTTTCCAGTCCTTCTTAGCCTCTTCGGCTCGAATGTCCTGAATCGCGGAACAAAGTTAGCACAATGGTTTGGCAGGCAACGGACCACCAACGCCATCACGGGGGACAAAGCTGGAAGATGGGCGCATGACGACGACGTACATCAGACTTGGTACAGACGATGCCCACGTTGGACAGATCGGCCTTCTTCGCGAGGTCGAAAACGCTCACCACACCTGCGTCGGTCGTTGCCCGCCCGATGTGGCAGATAACGAGGATCTCGTTGCAGTGGAGCAAATACCGCTCCGTGATCTTCCTCCGCGCCGAGTTCACGTCGCGGAGTCCTACACACGCCAACAGTGAGACAACATCCCTGCCCCGACTCCTGCGCCACGGGGACTCGGCTTACCAGGTAGGTCAACAAGGACCAGACCCTTGCTCAGGATGTGTGAGTTGAGGAACACCCTGGACATCGTCAACAAACTTCTCCTCCTCGCTCAACCCTTTCGCGGATCGCTCAACACGGTCACAGAACTCACTTGATCGTCTTGATGTACGGCCACACGGCTGGCTCGTGTGCCCCAGCTGTCTCGGACGTCAGCCGCATCAGCAGCCTCGAGCACGCTTCCGCTTCGCCCATGGTATATTTCCCCTCGTCCTGCGGGTAGGTCTCATCCAGCCAAGACCGCAACGTCGACCGCACATCTTTATCTAGGTCGCCAGCGAGGAACGCCCCGTCGCCGAGCCGACCCCGAAACATAGCCCGGAACGTGTCCAGGGCGACCTTGGCCTGCTCTTCGGCCTCCTCCACCCTGTCCTCCTCGGTCTCCTCCACCCCGTCCTCCTCGGTCTTCTTTTTGGCGTGCAGGTGGAAGTGACGGTACGACATGAGCAGCTCGTCGACCTGGTTAGTGAGCGCGTCCCTATCAAAGAGCTCCACCTCGACGACGAAATCGTCACGGGCGTGGTGGTGGTACTCGGTGACGACACAGGTACACGCGGCTCCGCTGTTACTCTGTACGGGAATCAGCTACAAAACAAGACAACAGCATCCAATCTCATGCGTCACGTCACTCACGGTCCTCGCTAGCCCTTCTCGGTCCAAAAGCGAGTTCAAAACGCTGCTTTTCCCTATCACCGCCACCGATTCCGCCGTCAGCCTCAACACACACACACACACACACACACACGTGTCCAAACGAACGAGCAAGGAAGGCTCACCGACGCCCGAGTCCCCCACAAAGCCCACGGTCCGCGTCGACGGGCACTGGAAGTTCGCCAGCTCCCGCGCCCGGCGGTGCAGCCGCTTGATGGTCGAGTCGGCGCTCGCGTGGAGCGGGCTTCCCTCCAGGACGCCCGCCAGCCGCGCCGCCAGCGCCTTCGCGTCCCCAAACGCCCCCTGGACCGCCGGGTCGTGGAAGTGGTTTGGCGGGGGCTCCTCGTCCCGAACGTCGTGGGGGATGAGGCTCGCCCTGGAACCCGCCCGCGACCGTCGGTCGGCGGGCTGCCGCAAGCCCAGCGAAGGACCCCCGGCGTCCGGACTTGCGGTGGTGATCTGCCGCGACGGTGGCGGCGGCGGCATCCGCGCTCCAATGCCGTCGGCGATGTCCGTTATCGCGTCCCTAACGTCCGACATGCCCAGCCTTGAGGGGCTAGCGCCGAGGTCCAGCCCATCCAGACGGGCGACGATGCTCGCTGTCCTCCCGCCTTCCTCCAGAGGTGACCCTACCCTCCCGGGACTAGCGCCCGGGGGTGAGTCAAGGCCGCGACCGGGCAACGTCGAGGACGGCGGAGAGACCGACACCGAGGGCGTCCTAGCGCGGTCGGTACCAGTACCGCTGATGCGCTTGCTGCTACTGCTGCTGGTCACGTTCAGGCTCTCGTCCCGCCCTTCGATCGACGGGAGGGGATCGTCGGGCGATCCGCGCGCACCATGCTCTTCCTGTGGCGAAGACGGGGAGGAGAAGTTCGAGCCATCCAACGACGACCCGGGAGATGTCGACGTTGTTGGGGTTCCGCGAGACGGCTCGCTCGCAGTCGAAGTTGAACGACGCTGCTGGTGTTTCCGTGATCAGTTAAAACCTCATGCAGAAACAAGCCGGTGAGGGGGTTTACCATTCTATCCATTCTTTGGGACATCTGTCATTCAGTCTGGAGAGTAATAAATAAAAAAGAGGAAGTCAAAAAGCGCAAAAATGCCAATACGAGAAGGCGGGGGGGCGGGGGGGGGATATATGTCTACCACACACACTCTTCAACACTCTTTAACCCCCCCCCCCCCCCCGGCCCCCGATGTCGTGACCGATCCTCGACCCGGAAACCGCGGTCCGTCCCAACGAACCGCACCTCCTCCAAACCCCAGGGGCAGATCTCTTACATTTCCAACCATCTTTCTCAGAAGGGTGGTGTGACATTCAAGAGTGTCCGGGCTGGAAGGGGGGGGCGGGGGGTTGCAGATCTGTTCGTTGGTTGCCCTTCCTTTCCCCCCCGGTCAAATCAACACCAACACCAATACCAACACCAACACCAACATCAACACCAACACCAACGGTACCCGCTACCAGGGGGGTTGCTCCAATCACACACACACACTCGAACGTGTTCTCAAGGGGACCAACACGCGCGCGGGGGCTACTGTCACCCCAAGCGGCTGCCCCTTGACAGCGTGACGCCGAGCCTAGCTCCGTACAAGGTTTCCATCACGCCGCTGCTGCCGCCGTTCCTCCCGCTTCCCTCTCAGCATCCATAAGAAAGAGAGGGGTGGAAGAAGAGTGGGAAAGGTCGCATGCGAGGCCCGACTCCGTGATCCATCAGGCGCCTTGGTCCTCTCCCCCTCTGCCACCCTCCCCCCGTACGACTACCAAGTCACACACACACACATATACACGCACGCACGCATGCACGACTGTCAACCCTTAGGCTGGGCTGGGCTGAGCTTCACGGCGACCATTGGAACGGCCTGGGCTCTCACACCAACACACCTCCAACACGGTCCACTACGGCGCGGGACACGGGACAATCCCATCTTGCGCGGCAACAGACGAGTGCAAACGACCAGCCCACAGGCACTTGTTATCCTCGTCTACCAAGGTACCCCTTTCACGGCATACAGGCTGGGAAATACAGCTGCCATTACGATTGGTATAAGTGCTATCGATATATAGATATATATCTGACCCTTCCCTTCCCTTCCCTGTCCCTTTCTAGTGCTCGCAAGCGCGCTGTGTTCCGCGCCCGCGATGAAATCTCCCTCTTACACACATCCAAATCAAGGAAAACAAAAGAAATAGGTATCCAACGCCCATCGCAATGCCATAGTATGTATGTTCTTGGTGCAATATAGGGATAGACAACCAAGTAGCGCCTGCCCCCCTCCTAAAGGGAATTATATAATGATTACGGGTTGTTCGTGGGCGGTGCCGTGGCAACAAGAGACCTCTCTCTCCCTCTTGCCCACAGGCCTAGTACATGACGCTCTGCCGCCAGCGCTCAATGGACTGCATCTGCCCGTTGTGCCCGGGCTGCATCGGCATCTGCATCGGCGTCATGCCCTGCTGCATCCCCATCCCGGCGCCCATTGGCTGCATCTGCATCGGCATGCCCATGCCCGCGCCGTACGGGTTTGCGCCGCCCATGCCGCCGGCGGCGTACCCCGCGTAGGCGTTGGTCGGGTTCTGCGACATGTGGGCGATGCCCGCGTGGCCGATGAGCCCGCCGAACGCGGGTTGCTGAAGCGGCGCGCCGTAGGTGCTGAAGGCCATGCTGGAGCGGTTCCACCCGCCGGGGCCCATGCCGACGCCGACGCCGTTACTGGCCGTCGGCTTGTGGTGCTGGAGTCCGCCGGAGCCGTCGTTGAAGGCGCCGTTCATGTACCCGCCGGTCCGCTGGACGTTCGGCCCGGTGAGCGTCTTGGGCATCTGTGCCCGGACGGCGGCCATCTTTGCTTCCTGGTCTCTGACCTTGCGTCGCTCCTCCTCGAGGCGGCGCTGCTCGTCCCAGGCAGGGTTGTAGGCCGTGGGGTGCGAGGCGAGGACGTCGGCCAAGCTGTGCTTCTTGCGCAGCGGGGGGGCCTCGGGCTCGACGGGGCCGCCGCTCAGCATCATCTCCCGTTCGCGGGCCTCGCGCTCGGCCTGCAGTCTCTTCCTCCGCTGGCCGAGGGTCTCCTCTGCCTCGTCCGGCTGAGCCCCCACCTCCTTGCCCTTGTCTTCGGGCTGCTTGTCCGATTCGCCGAACTGGGCTAATATCTCGGCGGAGAACATCTTGCTGACGGGGCGGGCGCTGGGCAGGTTGTTGTGTTCGGCTTCGTCCTTGGCCCTGAGGCGGCGCATGCGCTCGGCGAGGGTCTCGCCCTCGACGGCATCGTCGTCGTCCGGATCCTCCTGGGGCCGCAGGCGATCGGCTGAAGGCATCTGGTGGAGGCGGAGCTGGCTCAGACCGGCGTTGAGGGTGAATTGGCTCCTCTGTTTGGCCAAAGTCCTCGGCGGCTCTTGGCCGTGGAGACGGGCGCGGCGGGCGCTGAGGGGCTCGTTCTCTTCCTGATCACGGCGCTCCATCAGACCCAGGGGGCGGTTCATTTCGGCGATGGCGGGCTGATGAGCGTACAGCACGCCGAGCGGGACGTCGTCTTCGTCGGAACTGGCGTCCTCTTCCTGGGCTCCTTCCTCCCATGCCAGCGCGATCTTCTTCTTCTCGCGATGCCTCTTCTGCGCCTCGGCGACGGCGTCGAGCTCGATGAGGGTGGCGTGCATACCGTTCCGGCCGACGTTGCGGTTCGGGTTCTGGGTGCGCATCTTTGCATGGTACTTGCGCAGCTGCAGCTCGGCGAGCAGGGTGGTGGGGGGTCCGTCGAGAACACCGGCGAACTCGTCCTCGTCCTCTTCCTCCCCTTCCTCGCCTTCGTCTCCCGATCCCTCGCCTTCGGGCCTGTCGACCCCATCCCCGTCGACGTGATCCGACAGGCCTTGGTTCTCTTCTCTGCTGCCATCAGCCATCGAACTCTTCCGGGATCCGTCGTCCGACTTCTTGCCAAAGGGCATGAGACCGCCCTTCCTCTTCTGCGAGGCAGCTCTGACGTGCTCCTCGGGCAGCAAGACGGTGGGCGCGGCCGACTTCCTGTTCTTCTTCTTGTCGGGGCCGTACACCTCAGAACCGAGCTTCCCGGCAAACGCGTGGTCTGTGAAGGCGCTAACTGGTGCGGTCGTGGACGCGTCGAGGATGCTGTCGAGAGTGGCCATGGGGGAGCCTTCCTTGACCTCAATCTTGGGTGTTGTTGATGGCAGGTCGAAAAAGGCACTCGCACGCAGTTGCGGTGGCAGCTGGGAAGCCCTCGGCATTTTGGACTTGCGTCGTTGCTGGGTGGGCGGCGGGAGCTGCTGCTCTGGCATGTCCTCAGATTGTCCACCCACCAACGACGGGCCGCCCTGCTCCGACGGCATATGTGAATCATGGACGGGCGACGTCAAAGACGCATCCCCGGAATGTTGGCCTCCGACATCTTCGCCAAAGGTGGTCATGCCGTGGCCAGCGAGCGGATCGGGAAGCCACATCTTGGACTCGCGCACCACCGTCTCGGGGTCCTGCGGCAGGTACTCCGCCTTGCCAAAGCCGGGGTGACCCATGGCCTGCAGCACTTTTGAATGTCTGGCGTTGCGAACCTCGGTCTTGGGCTTCTTGGACAGCTTGGGCGGCAGATTGAGCATGGCCGGCACGCGGGCGGGGTAGTAAAGCATCTCCTGGCCGGTGAGCGGGTCGAAGTACGACTGCGGCCTGCCCGTGGCGGCCCTGTTCGTGGGCGGCGGCACACGCCGCGCCAGCGGCTCCCATTGGGGCTCGGGAATATCTGGCATGGGCATCGCCTGCGGCCTGGGCACGGGTCCTTCGTGATACCCATCATCGGTGGGTTCGCGGGAGTCATAGGCGCGCTCGAGATCTTCCGGCTGGCAGTGCACGCCGTCAAAGTCGCCAAACACATTGGCGTGGTCAAAGGTCGAGGTCGACCTGGGGGTGGGCGGCCTGTCATCCGAGTCCCGGGCGCCCTTGTCGTCGCCACCAACGTCGAGGCCGAGACCCGATGATTGACGATCCATCTCGCTGAGCATGTCGTGGTAGCTGCTGCGGTCCTCGTCGTGGCGGGTGTTTGGCCGGCGGATGGTGGCGTCGTCGGCGGCGGTTACTGGCACGGGAGCGAGGTCGGCCTCGTCGAGCACGCGACCGGTCAGGGCGACGGGCTCCGACTCGGCAATCTCTGCCAGCGAAGGCCTGGCGGAGCGCACGCTCCTGCTGGAGCCCTTGCCGGGGCCGTGGCGCGACAAGATGGCATCGACGTCGATCTCGGGACGGCCAGTGGAGTTCTTGGAGCCAGAGCGCATGCGGCTGGTCAAAGAGTGGTTGGGAGACATGACGTAGCCGCTGGGGGAATACCCACCGAGGCGAGCGGCGTTGTTGAGCTCGACGATGGAGGCGACGGGAGGGAGGACGCGAAGGGGGCCGGGCAGGGCCGAGGACTCGTCGACCTGGGACTGGGACTGTGAGGCGGCGGCGGCGAGGTTTGCGGCGAGGATGGAGGAACGGCGGGAGTCGGAGCGCTTCAATTCACCATGTAGTTCGCGGATGGCGTCCTCGATGGAGCTGGTCATGGACAAGCGCTCGGCCGACTTCTCGAGGGCGGCGACGTTGCCGGTGTAGGCGCCGGAGCGGCAGTTGAGATCGGGGATTGGATGCTTGAGGGTGAAGTTGGAGTCGGAAGTGGTTCGCACGATGGGTTTGGCGACGGGTCGCACGAGATTTGCGGCGGAGGAGGGATTGTGAGACTGTCGCTGATGCTGCTGCTGCTGCTGCAGATTCTCCTGAATCTGGGAGACGAGACTGCTGGTGGTTGACGGTAACGAAGTGGTGGAGAGTTGGCGGGTAAATGCAGCGGGGGCGGAGAAGACGGTGGAAGGTGACGAGACGGATGCAGCCGGGCTCGTGAAGGCGGATGGTGCTGCAGAGCTCGTATTCGGGGGGACGACGGCGATATTGGCGCTACTATTAATATTTTTATTAGAGTTGGTCGTGTTGTTGTTGCCGATGATATTTTCCGTCCAAGGAGAAGACGAGGAAGAGGCCGTAGCGGTAGTGACAGCGGTCCCCCCAGTGGTCAGGGGGGTTTGGGTGGGTTGTGCAGGTGGTGGTGCGCTATCCCTTTCCTTATCGTTATCGCCCTGCTGCTGCTGCTGCCCCCCCCTAACCATGACCACCATCTGCAGCGCATCAAGCGACAGCGGCGTCGTCCCGGCACGGCGCTGGCGCGGCTCTATAGGCGAGATTGTCAGCGGGCCGCACTCTGCCGCCGCCTCTTCTCCCTTGTTTCCCTCCCTTGCATCGTCATTCCAGTCAGTCACCGACACGCCCATGTCGTGATGATCGACCCTGCTTCTGCTGTTGCCGTCGCGGCTTTGGTTCATCCCGGCTGAGGGCAACGCTTTCGCTTCTATTTCTGTTGCATCATCTTGGCGGGCGCCCGAGACATTTCCCTGCTTATTTCCCGCCGCCGACGCCGCCGACGCCGCCACAGCCGAAGCTGCTGGTGCTGCTGCCGCCGGACATGTCGCCGACGCGTGTGGTAGCCGCATGGCCGCCGTCGCTGATGTCGCAGTCGATGCTGTCTCGACGGATGTTGTGCGTGTATTTGAGTGTGCGTCACCGTAGCCCGGTTGCACAGCATACGGCGACGGCGACGACCGGTTTTCAGAAATTGGTATCGTCGACGCCGGCGACATTGACTGCTGCTGCTGCGTTTCCTCTCGTCTGCTGGCGTCGAAACCACAGTCGGGGAACAGGTCGCTATCCATGGACATGGGGGTCAGGCTCGATTCGGGGCGGGACAAGAAATTGGCTGGGCTAGGGGTCGCGGCGGCGGAGAAGGAGGGTTGCGGCGGCGACGACGACGACGACAAGGCCTCGTCTTTTGTGGTGTCGTCGCACTTGTTGTGTTCCTCGTAGTCATCGCCGTCCACGTCCATGTATCGCGTCGCGCTCGTTTTGGATGCCCCGGCCTCTGCGTCGCTGTAGTCGGACCCAGACGACCCCGTCGAGGACATGGAGCACCTGCGGACCGAGGCGTAGGCTGTGGCCGCCATGTCGGCTGGCGATCTCGGTCTGGTTTGCTCGTCACAGGAACGGCCGTGCTGGGCTTTGCTTGCGTAGTTTGCGACTTGGTTGGGACACGATGGAGTTGATGGCGATGGGATGGCGTTTCCGAGTCGCGGTCCTTGCGTGGGCGGTGCTATGCAAGCCTCGGAGGGGGGGGGGGGGGGGGGGAATAAAATAAAATTGAAAAAACTTCGTTTGCGGTCGTGTTGCAGGATGCGCCCGACGATGGGATGAGTTTCTGGTGTCTGTCTATTTCCAGAGTTTGCGCCTCTTATCGTGGTCTTCTTTTCTGTTTGCTTTGTGTTTGCTGAAGCCTGTGCTTCCCAGATTTGCCGGCGCACACGAACCAAAACTGGGGCGTCTCGCAGAGTGTCGTCGTGTATTTTATTACTACTGTTTTTATTTTTCGTCCTTGATCCGAGATCGTGGTGGAACAGCTTTCTTCATGTGCGGATCCGGTGGCAGTGACGTAACGCCCGAATCATCTATGGACGTTGTGGGTTTTGCTGTTGGTGCGGCGAGAGAGAGGGAAGAGAGATGAGAGAGAGATATCTGTCGGGTCGGTATACTGCGCCGGTTTTGGCTGGTTTCGACGGCGCTGGATCGAATCGATGGGGGGGTATAAAGCCGAACAAGAGACGAATGCGCAAGCAGAAACGAGAAGGTCGACGAAGCAAGAAGAAACGATGGTGCTGCTGCTGCTGCTGCTGTTGCTGCTACATCTGCGCCTCCTTCAGGGAAAACGGGTGAGCAAAAGTGTGAGTCGAAAGGATCCGAGAACAGAGAGAAAGAGTAGGATGCAGCAGTCTGTGACGATAGAGGGGGGGGTAGAGAGGGTGTGTAGTAGATATTAGGTGTGGATGATACGGGCGTGGATGGGGACCGGACGGGGATCAAAGGAAGGATGGATGTATGTATGGATGCGGTAAGATGAGATAGCGCAGGTCCCAAGGTCTGGAACACTACACACCACATACACCTAGGAAAGTGAACGAATACCTTACGGATATTATGTAGATGGATAGTTTGCCAGGTCGGTACGGTACGTAGGTACGAATAGTTTAGGTAGGTAGGCCGAGACGGGGTCGGAGATGGTTGGTATCTATTCACTCTGTATTCGTCGAGAGGTTGTGGATGGATGGCATGGCATGGCATGGGAAAGACGGCAGTGACGAGAGTCAGTCTGGGTATATCTGAATTCGGTGCAGATCGCCGTCCTCTCTCTCTCTTTCTCTCTCTCTCTCTCTCTCTCTCTCTCTCTCTCTCTCTCTCTCTCTCTCTTTTCACGTCTCGCCCGCAGCCAAAATGGGAAAGATGAGCGCCAGACTGACCGACTGGCTTCCCGAACCCGGAAGATAAAAGATAAGGGGAGGAGGCACGAGAGCAGGTAGAGTGAGGTGAGTTAGTTACCACCAGCAAAAGGGAAAGGCCCGAAGCAAGGTTACACGCGCGCCCAGGATTCCGAATGACTGAACAAGGGGAGGGAAACAGCAGTGGCAGCCAGACAGACAGACGCAGCCAAGGTAGCGGGTATTAGAGAAAAAAGAAAGGAAAATGGTCAATTCGCCGTGAGTACCGACGATAGGTGGGAAGAGGTACGCACTGATCAAAAGGCCAAAACGGACACCCGAGCAACAAAGCACCATCCAACTCCGGCCTCTTTTTTTTCTCTCTTTCTCTCGTGGGGGGTTTTTTTTCCCCTTCCTTTTTTTCCTCTTCTGTCCAAAGGTCCAAGTCACGACCCAATCCGGATGCAGACATCTCTACCTACCTACCTGAGGTAGTATGGGTTGGGGGCCGTGGTTCGTGGTTCGTGGTTCGTCTTGTCAGGATACGAAAAGGCCATGGTATAGTTGCATGTGTTTATTGAATACACCGTAGATCTCTGGGGCGTACATCCACCGTGACCCGCACATAATCCACGAATAGTACACTACCTATACCTACGTGCAATCCTCCCCATTGTTCCAAGGCGACACCTGGAGAGGGCCGATGGGCAAAATTTCAACATCAACAAGACCAGACCAGGTGGACCAAGACCGGATGAACCAGGGGGGTGCGTGTGCTCTGGGACGAGCGACGCTGACGGCTGAGATTCAACAAGGTCTGTCCCTGGAGCTTTTTCTCTTGCAGATGATGGACGAGGGGTTGGCTCCCCGTCTAATTAGACTCCGACGTCCTCGGCCGATTTGTAAGTGTAGTTAGTCTCTCTATGCCTTCCTTGTCCCCCGCCACCGCCACAAAAGACTTTGGATTTCCAGCGACTCTTGTGTATCTCGCCAAGGAAAACGGACCCCCGCGTCGCCGAGAGATGAAAAAGAAGAAATGGTTTGGGAAACTATAACCGCCGGTTCGCATTCGGGAGAAGAAACGACGTATGTCAGGGGGGGCGCAGAGCTGAGCGGCAACGCACACGACACACGACACCCCAAGACACTGCCACTACGTAGATAGACATCCAGGGGGGTTGCATGCTCACGTCTCGTCTAACTTTGTCACCCTAAACCGGCGGGATCCGAAAGAAAGAAAGAAAATAAAAAAAATAAAAATAAAAATAAAACCACGCAAAGAGGGGACTGTACATACTGCATACTAAGTTTGATTGCAATTTTGCCGCGTACCATGTAACAACATCGAAAAAATAAATAAAATAAAATAAAATAAAAACCCCCATATGAAGCCCCGTAAGGATGATGTCGTTAATGGATCACTCCGAAAACTCTCCTTGGTAAACTACTATCGACGCCGGCCGACAGGGCGCCTGTGCAGGGGTGACGGCAGTTTCGAAACTGTCGACTGTCCGCCTCCGTATTTCCCGCCGCCGGGTTCGCAGGCGAGATGAGATGGAGGGTTTGGATAAAGTTACGACCAAGACTGGGTGAGATGAGTATTCGTATGCGAGAGTGAGCAATCCCTCGAGGGAAAAAGGATTGAACCACGCGACGGCACATAGACGAGTGCTCGCCCACACATGCACGCATAAATACCGCCGTCACGTATAACACAGCATTAGGCCAGACGGAGAGTCCGCCGTAAGATGAAGACAATCTGCGCCCACACGACCACGACCTGGATATCCACGTCGTCAAGGTAGAGACCACCGACGGTATGAGATGAGAGGTCAGATGAGAGATTACATGAGCCGTTGGGGGGGCGTTCCTCGGATGGGTGTCACAACCACCACCATGCACACAAGACTTATCAGGACTGGCCATGCAGACGCAAAAAAGACAATTGTCGTCCGTCAATCAATCAGTCAGTCAATCAAACCTGCCGCCTCATTTCTTCTTATCGAGAGCGGCCGCATCAACCTGCCAACGGCCAAAAGTACCTCCTCATCCTCCTCCTCCTCCTCCATCTCCTCCTCATCCCGCGCTGGGCGCTACCCCAGACCACGCCTATCTCAAGCCCGTTCCAAGCTCTGCCGCCAACCCATCCACCCATCCATCTCTCCAAGTCCGTGAAGCCGATAACCACCACCCTCCATCACCCACGAGTCCAAAAAACCAACCGGCTTCCCGATTTTGGTCCAGCCAGCCAGCAGCAGGGCCGCCGGAGCAAAAGAATCCCCGTAAAAGATGCGAAGAGCTAGCTAAGTCGGCTTACCTGGTGGTGGGGTCGTGGACAGCGCATGCCATCAGCGAGCGGTCCGAGACCTTCTTTATCTCTGCCGTGTCTTGCTTGTGTCACCATCTGGTTCGTTCAGGGCGCGAGCTTGCCAGAGACTCGCAAGAAACGACAAGAGTCACCTAGGCAAAGGCCAATCGGCCGCTTCCTCGGCTCCGGCATTCCCGCCGCCCTCCTCCACCTTTGGCGTACGAACACTTACATCTCTCCATCTCAAACTCTGCAGCCCCCCTCCCCCGAGGAGTCTCGAGGAGTCTCGAGGAGGCTACCTAGAGGCAACCCCCAAGTCCCCCCCCCCCCCCCCACCCCTGAATAAATAAATAAAAAAGAGACCAATGTCCAGAGACATGTCGTTCGCGGCTATCGTTCCCAGAAACACTGGTCTCCAATACCTACACCCCTCTCTCCCGCAGGCCATCCAAGCCGTGTTCGAGCTGGGCTTACTGACCGACTGACCCTGCGCACGCCTACGACTATTAAAGGTATAAAACGTATGTACCCACGTTGCGACGCTGCAAAACAAAACGTAAAAAAGTGGACGGACGTCCGTCCGTCCGCCTGCGCATACCCGCACCGTCTGAGCGGGCACCGCAGACTTCTCGACCACCGTCATCATGCATCCTGCTGCTGGGACCAAAAAAAACCCAAACCAGCTCCGGTGCGGTATAGCCTCGGGAAGGTGAGGGGATGTTCGTGCTGAGTCGTTAGTCCCGAGTCCGGGGGGCCCACCGTCAAGCCTCCCTTTGCCGTCGTCCGTCTTGTCTTGCAGCAAGCAAGCAAGCAACCTGAAAGCGCTTTTGCCGCCCTTGCGTCGCCGAGGAAAGGGCTATCTCGCCGTGTTCTCGCCGCGCCGTGCTCTCACCGCAGTCGTACGAGCCTACACGTGTCTGTCCGTCTCCATCCATCCATCCATCCATCCACACCATCCATGTGCTGTGGTATCCGTACCTGATCAAGCTTCCCGCGGCCCAAACCTTGGGATATGTGAATCGGGAACAAGGATCTCGAACACTCGGAAACCCCCCCCTCCCACCACATGTAGGCGAAGAGGGGAAAAAAAGAAAAGAAAAAAAGGCTTTACTGCGACCGTTACGAATACCACCTCAGGACTTGCAAGTTAACAAACCCCACAGCTCGCGTGAGCCAGCGCATCGCCAGCCAACAAAACACCACGCTATTCGTAAAGTTTTACTACGGATGCTTAGTCGGACATGATCTCCGACTTGCCAGCTCTGTAAGGCAGTGTTGTAAGCGCTTGCTGCTGCCGATCAGCCCCCCATCCCTCCACCCCCCTGTCGCACTCTAAACTAAAATCCTCGCGCGCCGACTCATCGGTGCCTTGCAAAACTCCCTCGTCCCTGTTGATCCTAAACACATTGCATAGGTAGTACGGATGGACGAAGCTCTGTTCTCCCTGTCGTTGTCGTTGTCGTTGTCGCATGCGTTCCGGCAACGGCGTGCCCCCCCCTCCCCCGCCTACCGGCATTGGCACCGGACCGCCAATCTCCCAATGCTCAGAGTTACGTGACTGAGGCGCCGGGCCGCAATCCTCCTGTTCCATTGAGAGTCAGTCCCATCTCTGATATCGGACTGAAGCGTTTTCCCGACCTTCCACTCCACGCGCCTGAGGGGGGGACCCAACCTCTCACACCACAGCTGCAACAGCTTCTTGGACCGCCACGGTGGCATCGTCGCTAAAATAAATAAAAACGAGAGAAAAAAGCCTACGCCGCCCCCCAGTCTGTGCCATTCGGCGCCTCTTCCCCATGGGTATCTTTTTTTCGATCGCTCGATGCCGTCACCTGAACTTCCTTCAACCGTTCATGCTAAGACCCCCCCGGTCCGTGTGTGGGGGGAGTGGTTTAGAGAAACCCAAATCAGGGTCGGATTGCCCGCAAGCCATCACAGAATCAGCCCAGCTCAGCCCAGCCAGCTCTCCCCCGAGCTCCACAAGCCACTTTCCCGTCCTTGCTATTTCGCTACAAATTCAAGCTTTTTTTTTTTTTATCTCCCTCGACATATTCCCCCAGTTTCCCAGAATTGCAATAGGGAAAACACTGACTCGTAGAGCAAGTAATATATGAGGAGGCGGGGGGGGGGGGGGGGGGGGGGGGGGGGGGGGGGGGGGGGAGGGGAAAGGGGAAGAAAAAAAACGTTGAAAGAGGGAATGTCCAACCGACCCGTGGCTCTGGTTCCCCCAGACTTTTTTGAGTTCTGCCTCTGTATCAAATAAGTTAAGAGTCGCATTTCCTTACGGGCCAACCAAGATCGCACTGACAGCCGCCCCTCAACGGTCACGGCATGCGCCGAACGCTCGCCCCCATCGCGGATGAAGAGCCAGACAGACAGGCTGAGCGTTCAAAAAGAAAAGAAAAAGAAAGAAAAAAAACCCCCCCGCAGACAGATGAGCGACAATCAGGACCAAAACACGGCTTCCCCCCCCCCCCCGGTCTTTGTGATAATGCCAGGGGGGGTTGCTGTGGTCGATATCACACATCCTGTTGCCTGCGTCTGAACCTTTCCTCCAAACGAGCTGCTTCCCTGGCCACGGATTTGTGGTAATTTCACGTCCGATAACGTCTAGTAGTAGGAAACGCGCGCAGAGGAGGGAGAAAAAGCTTCCTACACTTTTCCGTCACGAATATGGAACCCACCCTCGTCATTTCCTGCAGGTTCCATCTCTGTCACACTTGACAATCTCGCGAGGAACCTTCCCGGGTGACACCGTTCCCTATCAGGAACCATGCCTCCCCTCCCCCCTCTCCACCTCTTTGTCATTGGAAAACAGCAGCTGCCCTCTTGAGACCTTGCGGCTGGGCGTCCCAAGAAAAAAACGCATACATCGAGTCGAGGGAACGACGTGCGTTCTGATAAGCCGCGAGCTTTTATCTCATGCGCCTGTCGGCCAAATTTCGACAGCCGCCCGAGGGCTGCAGGCGCAATTTCAAAATAAAATAAAAAAACGTCGCCGCATATGTCTACAACACCTGATGCTCGACAAGAACGTGTGGAGCGAATCCGGGTTGCCAATGTCCCTCAGCAGAGCCCTTTTCCCTCCCGGCGTATGTCATTGTATCTGTCGCCCCCGAGCTGGGCCACTCGTTTCCGAGCCATCATCATCATCATCATCGGCCCTTGCTCTCTCTGCGTCTCACTCCCGGGAGTCCTCCGTGCTCGGGCTGCGTGTTGGCCTTGGGACATCGCGGTTGCAGTTGTAGTTGCAGTCGCAACCTGCGGCTCTTTGGCCGTAGTCCCCGGACCAGATGATACCTAGCAGTGACGTGACGGTGGTTCTCTACCTCTCGTGACGATACGGATGCTTCCTCGAGCGCTAGGACTGATTTTGCTCCGACTTTTTAGCATATCAATAGCTGCAATGCATGTCAGAAACGAGTGCTGTCAGATGGATAGCCTATCAGTCAGACTGCATGTGTTGAGGGCAGGTAGCAGAAGTCCGGCCTTCGCCGTCCTCGGCTTGTAACGGACGACTCGGTCTGCTCGTAGAGCAAACGTGGCGTGCACGTATCTACATGTCGAGGTAGGTCGGTCGGATCCCGTTGTTTGCCGCCTCCTGGTTCCTGTTCCGTAGCCGATGCTTCCATCGGTGTGCTCGCCACGAAGTCAGATGACGATGGCCCCGGTCATACAACCCTAATCGCGAGCTTTTCGATTGCATGAGCCGCGGTGATGCCACCTTTCGTCGTACTACCAGAAAGAAGCTTCTACAATTCAGGGCTCGTAACACAGCCTATGTATGCCGATATTAGCTTGTTGAAAGTCTCCGCGTGGTTTATGCCGTATCGTTATTACCATGGTTGCAGGGTCTCGCAGACCAAGCAAGTCCTTCATCGTCTGCAACAAGCCTCGTTTATTCCCGTTATCAAGGACTGACGAGCTTAAAATGGCGCGGGACTTGGAATATCAAGTCTGGCTGAAGAGTTTTCCTGTGAAATATCACGGCTCCTCATCCAATGTTACACATGCCTAGGAGCCGCCCCCGACTCATCTAGCAGCGTTTCCGTCATATGTACTCGATTCGTCCTCCGGCCAGGTTGTAGATGATTTGCTATAATACTTAGCTCCAACTACTTTCTGGGAACATGCTGCGGTTTCGCGCCCACTTGGCAACGCACACGAAGGGGCCGGTGCAGGCAACGCTGAAGTTGATGGTAATCACATTTCACACTCATCTTTCTGGGAGGACCGAAGTGGCCAAGGCTAGCTCGATCGCTGCGGAAGCAAGTGTATATCCAACTCGAACAAAACTGAAACGAATACGGCGGGGTGCATCTCGATGTGATCCGCGGTAGCAGTGCCGTCCTTGGGGCTGATACGCCAGACCCGGTCAGATAATCGATTTGTTCTGCCGTCATAGAGAGGAGTGACATGGCAATAGGCCAGCAGCCCAGTGGTCGAACAAGACATGACATGGTCATACAAGACTGATGAAAGGACCTCTTCGTAATGTCGTACGACAACGCGCGACGTAGTGCCGAGCAAGACGATGATCGGAGCGATAATCTGCCGTCCGGTGAACTTTCTCGCAAAGTTACACCAAGAAGTCACGACAAGAATTGTAAATCCCGTATCGATTTCGGTATGAACCATCCCCAGTGGGCGTCTGTGTGACGCAGTTGAATGCCACGAATGCGGCGATTCGAATCATGGATAGCCGATGGCCAGAAGATCATCAAAGAGTCATGCGGGGGAGGCAAACAACCTAGAGACCAAGATCGACGGCACATCACCCGTGGCTCGCATCCTCGTCTCTGATTTCCAGAGACGGTCTTGGAAAAGTCCAACGGCACAGTGGCCGTCAGCGTCTGCAACCGGATCCGACAAGTCCTAAAAACCCCGCATCACATGAGAAATAGTGTCAGGGCGATAGAGACGGGGGTTCCGCCCGAGGGCGCGAGTCAAGCCGGCCAGTGGCCCGGCGACTAACGGCCCAGAGTGGAACCGACAACGCGGGGGACGGTGTGTGTGTGCCCTGCCAGTCGGCCGCGGGTGTAGCCGGCACCGCATCCTATTGCGCGACCGCGGTTGAGTGAAGGATGCTTTCCGAGGCGGAGAGAAAGAGTTCAACTCCGGACGGGGCGGCCAACCATCCAAGCGCCCCATCGCCGCGACTCAGCTTTCAAGACGGCTGGTAGCACCACTCGTCCCGGTTGAAAAACGACTCTGACTGGTCTCAACAAAAAGCCCGCTGAGCGGTGTGTGTCAGACGCATCGGGGGACCCTTTAGCGGCCGCAGGGATGGCGATGCTGACCAATCATTTCGACTTCCAACGCCTGATATTCACAAAGAACTACTTGCTTTGCATGTGGCTTGCAGAGGGAGGGTAGCATCACTGTGAGCGCGCGTGGCAGGATAAAAAGCAGAAATCGGGCACGTGTGACTCTTCCGTTGTCCTAGGTTGCTCGGACATGAAGCTGGGAAGAGCGGATCACGAGGTTCAGAACCGCGGGGAGCGACGAGCCCCTCGAGAAAGTCTCTCCCCGGTCGACCCGGTCGGGATTGCAGTCTGGCTCAGGCGAAGCTGAGCTGGACGAGGTTCCGCGGCTCCCTGGTCCATGGCTCTATGCATCGCAACGGAGCCATGGCGAGAGTAGCTGACGGTGTGTTGGCGGTTGATGGGCCAAGTCTTTGATCAAAGAGTAATGCTCTGAATCATGGCCAAAGCATGATTTTGGTATTGGTCAGTCTCAAAATGTGATGGTCATGGAGAACTACTAAACCAGTAAGAGCTACACAATGGAGTTGTGGCACAGAGGAAGTCTCAGACGCATCAAGTCGGCAAGATAACGGGCAGAGGCGTTGACTTTCAGGCTCCCGTGGGGGTGGCCCTCGGTCGGAAGAGCAGCGGTGTGGGGGTTCAACCGACTGTGGGAATCGATGATCGTCGGTGAGCTTGTTCAGGGGCTTTTGTTTGGTACATTGTCTGTCTGTCTGTCGTGTGGTGATCCAGATGAGGCGCATGTCGAATGCCGGGCGAGATTGGGAAGCGCAGAAAATTGGCCACCGCAGGCCGTGCGAGAAAACGCACCCGAGTTGAGGTTTTGAGGAACGCAACGTGCCGGCACGGACGAAGTTGCCCTTGCCCGCCCCCCCCCCCCCCCCCCCGACACGTTTATGGTTTCCGGCTTGCGCCGCTTCGAGCGGTGGAACGTGGATGTTTTGGCTGTGGATTGATGCGCTGGCAAGCCTGGATAATGCGCTTCTTTGGACAATGGCAGCAAGCTTGGTTGCGTGGCTCAACCGGCCGGCTCAAGTGACTGGGCCCAAAGCGGCAGTCATCCACTGGCTTCCAGTCTCCAAGACTGCAGCGCAGCGCATGGCGTCAGTTGAGGTATCGGGTAGTGTCACATAGCGCGGCGCATGAATGAACGAAGCCCAGCGAGAGGCTTGCCCGGGAGAAAGAGAAGCTGCCCCGGGCGCGGTCCGGTGGCCTGGGATGCCCAGCCCAGTACAACCGTGTGTTGGGCGGCCTTGGAAATGGTGTTTGGTTCAGGGCTCGCGGATAATATCGGGGCTTGAATCGTAAATAGCATCTCAGCCACGTCAACGCCTCATTTGCTCATTTCAGGCAACCCGGTATCCCGGGGCTGCGAAATTACTACGGGCCATGAAAGAAATGCCATTTCCTGGAGAGGCCCCATTTCTAAAGGATTGCCGACAAGGTGTATGATGCCAAATGTCATATGCCCGGATTGACCTGACTTCCTTCATTGGGGATGGGGCTCGAGGAGGACTGTGCAATGGTTGGGCAGAGACGACTGGTAATTGCGGCGGGGCAGCGACTGATAATCCGAGTCTGAGAGCCACGGGCGCAGAAGAAAGAATGAAGTGGATTCTGGAAGCCGCGTTTTCGCTTACCGACCCCATGATGAATAAAGCTGTCGAACTGATAACAGCGTAGAGGGCTGGAAGGGCAGAGAGTTCGAGAAAGTTTGGGTGGCATTAGCCTTAGCGGAGTGTAGGGTGGCCTAGGTAGGTAGTTTGATAGGCACGGCGGCCGCATCAGGGACGGATCTGGACGCGACCAGGCGCCATGTCCGTCAAGCATGACAGGCTGTTGTCTCTTAAGGGGGCCCCTCTTCTCCCCATGTTGCTGCATTGGCGTCGCTTTTGGTCGAGGTCGAGACAAACCATGGGACAGCGGCAGGTTGACGGAGAGTTCGAAGCTGTTCTGACTAATGACCGACGGCCTTTGTCGGCTGCGATAGCTGGCGGCGTCGGCCAAGCATTCATCGTCCAGCGAGAGTGGTCTGGTGTCCGTATCGTCTGTTCTGTGGCATCCGCCCACAGTGCAAGCACGCAGCACGCGGTAGTGCTCATTTGGAACTCCCACCCGAAAGTCCAGTTTCGGGTCCAGGTTGATTTTACACCCCATGGGAATATAGGAGAAGGCGAGGCGAGGTTGGTCACAGCCTAGACCGGGATGGTATGGTGAATGGATGGATCATGAGCGTGGCTGTGGCTTGCGGGTCGGGCTCGGGTGCCCTGGAGTGGCATGTCTTGCCCAAAGTTCGGTTGAGGCGATGATGTCAAGGGACAGCTGTGCAGGCACAGACAGACACACAGACAGACGGCATCGGAAATGCCATAGGTAATGGATTGTGTGCGGGAACATTGGCGTTCATTCAGAGTGTCCTGGCCAAGGTAGTCAGTCAGGTGCAACGTCGCCCGGGGGCTCTTCCCTGCCGTGCCCTGGCCGGATCGCCTCCCAGGTCAAATCATGTGGCCGTAGGACCCAGATCCCCACGGATAGTGCAGTGGATATCAAATATTTAGGGTACGCGAAAAGAAAAAAAGGCGGGTAGCAGAGGATCAGAAATTCGGAATTGGGAGAGAAACGAAAGAAATGCCCGGGGGTTATCTGGAGATGGTGTCTGGAGACTGGAGATTCGGGGAGAAAGAGAGGGGGCCGAAATAGGGAGGAGGCGAGACGAGAGGAGACGACAAAAAAAGACCCCTGCGATCATGTTACTGGATGTTCTTTTGAGCCGCGCAGACCAGGCCCACGGTCTAGGTACAAAGAGCAGCGGGAGGTGATGGTGGATTTGGGCGACGGGAGAGGAGGAAGGCGGTGGGGTACATGTACCTGCAAGGTGCGGCCATGTCGAATCACGACTGTGTTTCTGTTCTGTTGTGCGTTGGTCTGTCTGCCTGTCTGCCTATCCGTCTGTCTAGCTCTCTGGCAGTCTTTGTCCGTGTCTCGGTCGCGCGCCGCGGCCCTTTTCTTTCTCCAGACTCGAGTTACATACTTATGTTTATGTATACGTATGTAGTTAGCAATATCGGGGGCGAAGAAGAAAGAGCGGAGGGCGGGGAGACAGACAATGGGTTGATTGGTGCGACATCGGGGAGCGGGAGGGCGCTGGCGAATTTCGAGTCTGGACTTTTGAAGGAAGCGTTTCGTTTTACCATGTTTTCTTTCAAATATTGTTTTACAACAACAAGCGATAATGGAGTCGTTGCAAGTGACAAAAATACCCAGCAGTACCTATAACATGGATGGCTAAATACGTAAGTACCTACCTACCTACCTACCTGCCTTCCTCGACCTCCAACGTCTTGGCGGCAGATCAAGTGAGGGAGGAGGAGGAACAGAGAGAGATAGACAGAGAGAGAGAGAGACACGAGACATGGCGAGGCAAGGAGTGAGTGAGTGGCATGGCATCATTCATTCCACAGCGTCAATGGCGGTCGTTGCTGCCCCGCGAGCGGCCAGCATCAGGAACAGCAGGTACGTGACACAGTGCTTTTCTCACCATCTGCACAGTAAAAATACGTACCTGTCATCCCACTCTCTTACCAGTCCGAACCCCACTACACCACCCTCGTATCGTATCGTATCCGCCCTGCTGTCTTCCTTCCCTGCTTTGCCTGTCTGATCCTGCCTATGCTGTTCGTCCTCTGCGCTGTGCTACTTCTACTGCTACTACTGCTACTGTTGTTGCTGCTGCTGCTGTTGTTGTCCTGCTGCTAGTCCTGCTTTAATAATAATCATGTGCTACCTAAACTTTACTACCTTTATGTACCTACCTAGGTAAGGTAGGTAGGTAATGAAAAGCAGAAGCGCATTTAGCGGTTGAGCAAGGACAGGGGACCAACACAAGGTAGTTAGGTACATACTTAGCTAGGTAGGTATCCATCCATACGGTTCAGTACGGTGTACCGTGCCTCACCTGCCAACCCGCGACTGCCCCGGAGAGAGTGCCATGTTGAGCAGCGCGCCTTCCCCGAACAACCCCCCCCCCCAAAGTACCCTGGTACGTACCTTACCGGGTAGGTACTTCCTCCCACTGTGTTATCAGACATGGCATTTATTATTGTTCTCGCACCTCCTTCCTGCTTGCTTGTTAGCATTCTTGCTCGGCTCCTTCTTTGCGACTGCTGCTCCCGACTTCCGCTGCATACATACCTTCCTTGCCTTATGTGGTGTGCGTGTGAGTCTATGCGTGAGCGTGTTTGTGTGCCGCTTGCTGCTTCCAGACTTGTGACCCGTCACCGCCGCCCCTAGCTATTTCTGTCCCCCCCCGTCTTTCTCTCGCTCGCTCGCTCGCTCGCAGACAAGAAGAACGTACCTACCTCCCTCGCCTCTGAGTCTTTTCGACAAAAACTCACGATCCGTCTGCCTTTCCCCTTCCCTCTTCTCTCTTCTTTTTCTCAATATCGGTTGCCGCGTCGCACGGTCAGCACCCACCCACTCACCAGTCAGTGTCACTGGCCACGGCAATCTCACCCAACCACAAACCAACCTCTCCCACCACGGCGATTCCCCTCCCCAACCGACACCGGAAGCACCGTCACCCTTTCGTCTGATCACTCCCCCCTCTTCGCACTAAAAACAGGCTTTCCCGAAGCAACCGCTGTTCACCCCATCCGCACATCCCATCCCGCCTGTAGTCTCTGCCCTACCATTCACATCTCTCTGTCGTTCGGACCACTGCCTCGATAACCTTCGACTTGCCAATCCTCTCCAACCCTCCGCCGCCCTCCGCCCATGGCTCAATCCAACGAGCCGCGGAGGCGGTTCGCCCCCGTCCCCATCGAGACCACCTTTGAGTCCGTTCGAAAGGGCCCTTTGCAACAGCCGCAGCCGCAGCAGCAACACCACCAGGCCCAGACCCATAACCAGCACCCAGGCCCGGCTCCTGAGCCTACCCCCGAACATACCCCACGAACCCCCTCTCCCAATCCTTTCGAACAGCAAGCCCAACTGCCGCCGCCGCCTCAAGCACAGCAGCAACAACAACAAAAACTACCACAGTTACACAACCTCCAACAATCGCAGCCCCCCAGGCGCCGCTTTGCCCCTCAACTCATCGAGAGCTCCAGGCGCGCTAGAAGAGTAGGAGACGCCGGCCCCGCCACGCGACCGGCAGACAAAACCGACATCACCCCTTACACGAACCACATCTACCTCCAACGTAACAAGTCGAGGCGCAAGGTCAATGATGGCACCTCGTCGCCCTCTTCCCAGGCAATTCAACGACAGCCCAAGGGCGCGAGGAGAGAGTCGGAGGACGAGAATGCCGGCACCTACATGTTGGAATGGGCAGCCCTGGAGGCTGAGCGACAAATGCAGGAGGCTGCCCTCGCAGCCTTCCCCAACAGTCGTCCGCGTGAGGGAGGTGCCGCCCATTTCTACTACAGAGAGAGCTCGGGAGACGACAGCACTCCCGAGAGCGTTTCGCCTAAACCCACCGATTCCGAGACCAAGCCGCGCACCCGTCATGCTCACGGCCTTCGCCGCAAGTCGTCAGAGGTGGGATACTGGCAGAAGCACATGCAGAAACACGCCGAGACGCTGGCTGTCGCCAGGGGCGAGCATGCCCCCGTTTTTGACGATGATGACGATGTGCACAACGATTCAGAGCTCGACAGGATGGAGCTCGACGGCCCCCCTGATGCCATGTGGTTGACCAACAAGAGAAACCACACCACCGATACCAACCCGCCGAAAAGCGCATTGGAACCCATTGGCGAATCCTTCATGCCACTGATCGCCCCCACCCAGGTCGTTGCAGACGAGGCTCGCCGGCCAGAACTTACCCCGCCAGAGACACTCAGTAAACCAATTGGCGAGACTGCGATGCCTTACATCCCGCCCGCTGCAGTCAGCAAGCCGGCTGCGGTCCCCATTGCCGCCCCCGCGCAAATCGTCCCCGAGACGGGTTTCAGCAAGGCCGGCGGAGGCGGTTTCGGTAGGCCCTTTGGCAATTTCGGGCTCCCCCCCGAGACCAGCGAGTTCCGCAAGATGCGCAAGGCCGCCTCACCGCCGATGCTGGGCAAGGACCTCGTCTTCCGAAAGTGCCCCTCGCCGAAGCAGACGAAGCTCGAGCCCGACCACCCCTTCTCAGAGGTCCCAACCGCGGAAGAGAGGAACAGGGACACTACGGGAGAAGCCGGCTTGTGGAGGGGTTACTGCTTCCGAAACAGCGAGAGCGATCAGGCTATTGTGCCATCCCACCTTCACGGGCCCAGAATGCTGCATACGCCACTTCCCCCCACTACGTCCGCCGATCCCTTTGCTGCAGCATTTTCCAAGGGCTCTGTGACGGACGAGCCAGGGTCTCACTACTCGTCCGCCACCCTCGCCACGGGCTCTGTCGAACACCGTCGTGTCCGATCCGGCGAGGCAAAGGGCCTTCACATGCTCACTGGCCTCGAAGAACGCTTGAAGCGCGAAAAAGCATTGGAGGAAAAGATTGCCAGCGAGTTCGACGACACCTTTATCACTCAGGTTTACAACTATCTCTCCCTGGGTTATCCCGCCATGGCACGTGCGTTCGACGACGAGCTTTCCAAAATTTCGCACATGAGTATCGAGGAGCTGGAGGTGGACGATGCCAAGCAAACGGCAAGTGGCCACCTGATGGAACCCGCCGAGGCCGAGATGGCGGAAGAAAATAGATGCCCGAGATGGAGGGCCTTGAAGGCGTACATTTTCGAATGGGCGCGGCAACACCCGGATCTGGACAGTCTCGACCCCCTCGCGTGGGGTGTGCGAGAAAGACGAGGCAGTTGGGCCATTTGAACGAGTGGTGCAAAAACTACAGACGAAAACCATTGTTACCACTTAATCGTTGAACACACGGAGCCATCAGGTAATACAGCACGATTGGACAGAGTAGAAGAGCATATTGGGTGATTTTGCAACACGGGCAGGTCGTTTCGACACGGCGTTCTGGGTAGTCACTCCGCCCGAGAGAATGACTTTGGGCAGCAACTGGCATGGGCGGGGGTTTTTTTTGTGGTGTTTTGGTACCGGATAAGGATACACGGGACGTGAGGGTCTAGACTCAGCAAGCGGGGTTGCATATTCGCATTCTAGATGATGCCTGTGGGGTAAAGATAGGCGGGGAGATGCATTCGAGAACAGACGGAATCGGGCCGTAGTGACACAGTGGAGCTGCCGAGAAAGCGGTGCACAACTCCAGACGTGGAAATTCCAAAATATGAAGAGCTAGACCGTATACAAGCCCTGCCAAAAGGGGCGCCGAGGCGTCGGTGAGCAGCAAGCTTTTGGTGGTTAGAAATTGAAAATCCACGGCAACGATATCCGTTTGGTTGTGCTCGTTCGCCCCTGCGTGTATGTGCGATGGTCTCGTAAACAGACCCCCCTGCGTTATCATGACAAACAGCTAAGACATGCGAGGCTTCCGAAAGGGGCAAACCGGTGGTATCGTCTTGCCGCATTGGAAGGCGATGTTTCGCCCGGCCGCCCTCGTCCGTTGGTAAATTCTCTAGACGGACAGTGAAAACTAAAATCCCGACATGCACGGATGAGGCAAGGATCTAAGTCGGCCTACCCCACACTTGCGCACACCCCACACTTGCGCACTTTTCTCACCACAACAACATCATCACAAGAATCACTATTTCGATTATACATCACAGCAATAAGGGAAAATAAATATAACAAAAATACGACATTATTCGCCATACCAAAATATACTGAAAACGACCTACAAAAGGCATTACAAGACATATCTGGCGGTGTATCTATCCGCAAGGCTTCACGTACCTGGTGTATACCCAAATCAACTCTTCAAGCACGAATGTCAGGCATTAGCACCCGGCTAGAAGGGCGCGTACCCTTCCAACGACTGTCACCTGACCAGGAAGCTCACCTAACTACGTAGGCATTAACGCAGGGATCTCTAGGCCTTGCTCCAACCCATCAACAACTCAAGGAACTGGCCCAGCAAGTGCTAGCTGCTGGCAGTGACTTTAAGCCACTTGGCAAGAACTAGATAACCGGGTTCAAACGCCGTAACCCTTCCATCAGCACTCTCCAAGGCAAGAAAACCGAGAATCTACAAGTACAAGCCCTAACGCCAGAGATTATCCAGACCTATTTCGACCTATACAACCTCCCTGCCGTCAGGAAGATTCCTCTATATCACCGGTAGAATATAGACAAGACCGGCTTAATAGAAGGCCAAAGGATTAATAAACTAATGCTTAGTTCATCATTAATAAAGAAGATTTACATTAAAAGTCCAGATACCCATACTTAGATCACTATATTAGAGTGTGTGTCTACTCTTAACAAGAAGCTCACACCATTAGTGATTTTTAACGGCAAGTCGGTCCAAAGGCAATAGTTCCCATCAAAGCTTAAAGAGTATGACGGCTAGACCTTTTCCCACTCAGAGAACGGCTGGACCTCTAACAAGGCTGCTATTAACTAGATTAAGGAGGTCTACAATCCTCAGACAAAGCCACCCGACAGAGAAAAAGAATCCTGGCAACTCTTAGTGCTAGATAGCCATAGGAGCTATACCTCTATTAACTTTATATAGGAATATTATAGCAGGAAAATCTACCTATTATTTCTACCGCTATATTCTAGTTATATCACCTAGCCCCTTAATCTCTCTATATTTAGCCCCCTAAAGTCCTCTTATAAAAGGAAGGTTAACAATTTTACTACCCTTACAGGTAGCCTACCACTAGGAAAAAAGAACTTCCTTATTTATTATTTACAAGCAAGGATAAAAGGGATGTCTGCTATAAATATACAAGCTGGTTAGCAAGCATCAGGTATACACCTACTGTCAAGACGAAGGGTTAAAGAATCCCCACAACTACTGGCTAATAATGCAAAAGCAGCTGCCTAAAGGAGCCAAGAAGCATTAGAGCTCAAAGCCAGCCAGGATACAGGACCTCCAACACCGTCCAGATCGCAGGATCTTCAATACTATAATATCAGCCAGGATTTCAGCCCAAGGTCCCTCAAACGCTATAGCAAAGTCCTCTTTTAAAAGGTGGGAAAGGCATTAAATAATAAGAATATGGTTATTGCTTTCTAAGAGAGGAAGATTAAGGAGCTAAAGGCCAAACTTAACGTATATACGCCTATCACAAAGCAAAAGGTACGGATTAATCCAAACCAGAGCTTCTATAATATTAAGGCTATAAAAGCGTCACGTGATGTTATGCAAAAGCATCTATTCATAGCAGCAAAGACTCAGCGAGAACAAGAGCTTGAATTTCTTTTGTTTCAGCATGAATTTCGGGTTGTTGAGTAGTGTAAATACGTGAATCCATCAATTCACTTGAAGCTGGTGATCTGGGCAAAAGTGCGCAAGTATGGGGTGTGCGCAAGTGTGGGGTAGGCCGACTTAACAAGCTTCTTCTTTTTTCTTTTTTCTTTTTTCTTTTTTTTTTCGTCAAAGTCTCGGCAGTCGCCAGACTCCACTTACACTTTGGCATCCTCTTCGAGACCGACGCCTCTATGTGTATCCGATGCCACTCACAGGACAAGCAATTCGGCATCCATTCTGTCCCTAACATGGAATTGGAGGGGCTTGGCAACTTTCCTCTGGATCGCACCTAAAGTCGCTTCCAAAGACGGCATAGAGCTAGATCCGCATTTACGAGCAGGACAGCGGGTATGTAAATGCTAAGACTTCATAAATGTCCTGGACAGGGGACAACCACGGCATCCACTTATTGATGAAATAGGCTAGCTCTCTCGTCACGGTACAGAATAATCAATAATTCAAAATGAACCAAACTTCATTTCAACCATAGCTACATATCGACGACCTCGACAACGGCCGGAACGACAACCGGCGATGATGGCTCTGTTGAACTTAACCCACGAAAGTTAGGCAGCTTCGCGGCGAACGCGGAGATAGCCTCACTCTCCAGAAAATATGCTGGCCAGCAGGCAGATATAAAGAAGACGGCTGGAGCTGGGGGTCTGGTCTCTTCCCTCTCCATCAACCTTACACAGCATCTTTCCTGCTGCATACAAACACGCAAACGCCAGAATCCCACCGGTCCACTACCTAACAACAAACTGCCCGCGCCGGCTTTCATTTACGAGCAACAATACGATCCAAGGAAGACAAACAACCCAGAAACAAGAGAGAAACAGAGAAGAAAAATGAGAATCGCCGCCCTCATAGACCTCGCCCTCGTCAGCCTCACCCTCCTGGCATGCGCCCAGGCATCCGCTCGGCACCCGCCCCCGAAGGCCCCGGACGCCAAGATCGCCGGCCCGCCGCGCCCCGGCGCGCCCTACTTCGGCCACCCCACCTGCACGTGGGAGCACTGGTGCGTCTTCGGCGCGTGGATGAACATCACGGCGTCCGGGGTCGAGGACATCCCGGCCATGTGCGGCAACCTCTGGGCCGCGCTCCACAAGTTCCCCGGCTGCAGGATGCTAACGCACCCGTCCTGCGGGGGCGCCGATGGTTACATGGAGTGGCGCTTCCACGCGCCCGGCTTCACCTGCGACTTTGGCCTGATCCGCTCGGCCTGGTACAGCGCGACCGGCGGCAACCGGCTCGGCGTCCTAGACTGCGACGGGGCCCAGCCCGAGACGCAGCCAGACCCGGACAAGCCGACCAAGACCAAGCCCCCCAAGGTCTGGTCGACCAAGCCCCTCAAGCCCAAGTTCAAGGTCTGAGGCCCGCCATGCGACAAGTAGGGGATGGGGGGAGAGGGGGACCGGATCCTCGACGTCGCCAGACGTTTTGGATAACGGAGAAGTTTGTTTTACGCCTTACGCCATGTACCTTGCTTCCAGATGGAAATGGTGATCTAGAAATCGATATCTGGGGTGATGCTTGCAAAGACATCATTCCATACGTGAAGAGGCGAAGAGAAGAAGAAAAGTGTCGAGATAGCATAGAAAGTTAGTCAAGTGTTACTGAAAGAGACCGAAGTTCCATAAGGATCAAATGATATTAGGAAACCGCACCAAGACAAGCGTTGGCATGCATTTGAAATCCGGATGGACATCAGGACAAAAACAGCATGCCATTGAGTCCAGAACAGTCAGTAGTTCAACTGAAAGAGACTGGCAATATTCCATCACTGTGCATCATACTGAGAGACACCCCATCGGATGGGGCTTGTTGGTCTCATTGTAGATTCTCACCGACTTGTCATTTGTTGCCAGGCAATGCCAAGTCTGTGGCTGAATGTGAGTAGGAGTGAGTCGCGATGATTCATTTCTGGCCCGTGCGCTTCTTTCCTCTTTTGGCAATAACAGCTCCCCTACCGGGAAGGCACGATTCATTAAATAGCCACTTGCCGAATTTGATAATATTTCCGGTTGATCAACAGTCAACAACGTCTTCGCCTCGTACCAGCTTTTCATCTTTTCCCCGCCAGTCACCTCTAGATCGGGAGTCATGGAAAGCGATACGGCGACCACTACGTCCTCCCTGAAGGTCGAGAAGCAGGGGGGTCCGGAAATCGTCTCGGCATCCGGCCCCACGCTGCCAGCTGAACTCCAACACGGCAACAAATCCACCAAACACGGCGACGATCTGACGGCGGAAGACGATGCGACAGCTTACCCGTCTGGCTTCAAGTTGACCGTCATTCTTCTCTCCCTCGTCCTCGCCATATTCCTTGCTTCACTTGACATGGTGAGTCCGGCCCTACCCGGTTCTTCCCAGTAATATACACGTGTACTCGCTAGAGAAGAGATGAACAGATGAAGAAAACGAACCCTTCTAACGCCATTCAAATCAGACAATCGTCGCAACAGCCATTCCAAAAATCACCGACGAATTCAAAGGCCTCTCCGACGTCTCTTGGTACGGCTCCGCCTTCTTCCTTACGAACGGCGGCTTCCAATCATCCTGGGGCAAGGCCTACAAGTACTTCCCTCTCAAGTACACCTTTCTCGCCTCTCTTTTCGTCTTTGAGCTGGGGAGTCTCATATGCGGCACCGCGCCCACCTCCACCGCCCTGATCGTCGGGCGCGCCGTGACCGGCGTCGGCGCTGCCGGCATGGGTACCGGGGCTTACACCATCATCGCCTTCGTCGCGCCGCCGCGCCAGAGGTCCATGTACCTTGGCGTCGTCGGCGTCGCTTACGGCATCGCGTCCGCCGTCGGGCCCCTGCTGGGGGGTGTCTTCGCAGACAGGGTGTCTTGGCGCTGGTGCTTCTACATTAACCTTCCCATTGGCGGCCTGTCGGCCCTCATGATCTTCTTCTTCTTCCAGGCGCCGGACGCCGCGAAACCAGTGGCCGCGTCGTGGAAAGAGAAGCTTCTTCAGATGGATCTCCTTGGTGTCGCCATGATTATGGGCGCTCTCCTATCGTACGTCCTGGCACTCCAGTACGCCGGTGTCAGCGCGGCGTGGAATAGCAGCGTCGTTGTTGGCTTGCTGGTTGGTTTCGTCTTGATCTTGGTCGCCTTTAGCATCTGGGAGTACTTCCAAGGCGAACGCGCCATGATTGTCCCCCGGCTATTTACCCAGCGCGCCATCGGAACGGCCTGCCTATTCACCCTCTTCTTCAGCGGATCGTGCTTTCTGGTCATCTACTACCTCCCGATATACTTCCAGAGCGTCTTCGACGTCAGCCCTACCATGTCGGGGGTCAACAACCTGCCCCTCATCATTTCCATTTCCATCGCCATGATCTCGTCTGGGGCTTTCGTCAGCGCCACTGGCCTCGCCACTGCCGTTATGTTCGCGAGCGCCGCCATTGCCAGCATCGCTTCCGGTCTGCTCTACACCCTCGACATCGATACCAGCACGGGCAAGTGGGTAGGTTACCAGATCCTCGGAGGCGTTGCCTGGGGCATGGCATGGCAGCTGCCGATTATCGTTGGCCAGGCTAGTGCTTCCGCAAGCGACATCTCCACGGTAACAGCAATGGTTCTCTGTAAGTTATCCATGAACTTCTGCCTGCCGCGCTTCCGACCTTGTCTGGGCTCTCCTAACAGCGTTTTATCGCAGTCTTCATGAACTTTGGCGGCACTACTTTCGTCTCTGCGGCTCAGGCAGCTTTCGTCAACACCATTATCAACACCATCCCTTCATCCGCCCCTGACGTTGACCCCATCACGGTCATTGACACGGGTGCCACGCAGATTCGAACAATGTTCCCTGCAGACCAGGTGTTGGGTATCGTCTTGTCGTACATGTCCGGCATCAAAGTTGCCTTTGCAATTTCTATTGGTGCAACCGGCCTGGCATGTGTTATCGTCGGTCTGTTCTGTCGTTGGGAGAGGATTAATATCGATAACACGGAAAGCAGTGGAGGCGCGGTATAGATAATGTTGTCGTCGTTCTTGTTGTCGTCGTCGTGGTTTTCATATTGAACACCGACGTATTACTGTATATTATGACCAATAGCGCCTAGAGGAACAAGAAGAAGTAGAAGAAGCACCTCCTGTCATGGGAATGCCGCTTTTGGGTTCTGACATCGAGTGAAGTGGCCGACGTCGATCCACGTTCACTAGCCGCCGCCATAGCTTTCTCGACGACTCCAGCATTAAGCTTCATTTCATTCGTCATAAATATAAGAATGAAGCGGACGATACTATTTTACTCGTTTAGTGTACGGCATTGAACTCAGTTATCAGATAAAAAAGCTCCGACCGTTTCTCTTTGGTCTTTCGATAAAAAAGAAAAGCCCAGGCGGGGGTGGTCCGCCGCCGTGGCTGGTCGGAGTATAGTCGAGTTTTCCGCGGCGAGGAAACTGCCGCAAAGCGTGGGGGCGACAGTATGCAACTCCGTCGGCCAACATCAACATCCATAACCTCCCTGACCTCACCCTGCTATCCTCAGTCGTTTCTCTATCTATTATAGCTAAAATACCGCTTCTCCCCTTCAGTCAGCACATAACCTCGAAAATTATATCTGGCTATTCCTCCTGTCACGAGTGTTTTGGCTGAAACAAAAGTAGCCTATAAATGATGTCCACACCAACCGAAATGTGACTGGCTAGCAATGGGCTTTTGGCTTGCTGTCAACCGCAGCTTATCTTCTGGGGTGTTTTGGGACCGGGCAGACTAACGGTTTGACTCCGAGACAGTCCATCAAGTCAAGGTACAGTCTCGCAGCTAGGTAACAATGAACCAGGGCATCATTCTAGACATTCTTCGTAAAACTAAACATATACAATACATGGCCGCATGAATCGTCTTTCATTTTCATCAAAACATATCCCAGAGGTTGGGGAAGAGTTCATCAATGATCGGAACCTCCGACGACATCATCAGCTGCTGGAATTCGGGTACAGTCGCGGAAGGGCTGTCGGCAGTCAACAGCCTTTCCACAACCTCTGCGTACTGAGCCAAACAGATATCGCCCAGATCCCACCCCGAGTTCTGCTGGTGAGATTGTAAGGAATCAACCAGGCTCTTTGCCAACTTGAGGGATGCGCTCTGGGCCAAACCGCCCGCCGTGTTCTCCGTCTCAAGCGCACAGCGCAGCAGGAAGGTGATGGCCGACGTGAACGTGAAAGCACTGACCGGCAGCCAGAAGTCGCCCAGGTGGGCCTCTTCCAGTTCCTGCACGAGGACGACGATCTCCTCGGCCGCCCGCCGGACCTGGATGTACCGGTTCGTCAGCGCGTCTCCGGGCGCCGCGTCTTCCTGCTTTTCGAGGTCGAGCTCGATCCTCCTGCGCAGCAGCTTGGTCGAGAGATACGCGAGCCGCAGATTTGCGGCGCCGGGAATGTGCAGGTTGCTCCCGCGGGTGATGATCCTTCTGACGTCGTCGCTCAGGGAGTCCTCCCACTGCCCGAGACTGAGCTCCAGGTCCAGGGAAGTCTGCCCGCTGTTCTGGTCACGTTCGGGATTCAGGTCGTAGACGTGGTCCAGGAATTTGTCGAGAACACCCGTCAGCGTGACAAGGGCCATGAACACCGAAGCAGCTTGAATTTGGGCCTCCGTCGCATCTTTTGCAACAAGATACTCCAACGAGGGATCTGGAACGTCGTACTGGTATCTTTTGATCTGTGGCGGGGTGCCGTATGCCAGACTTAGCCTGATCATCCTGTCAGTCACATTTCTTCGGAAAACCGCCGACCTGCCTCACCATTTGTCATGAACAACCAGTGCCCACCAAATCTTCATCCGCAGACACTTCTCTGGCATAGAGATATTCCAATCTACAGGGTCTCGGTTTAGACCCAGCGATTGTGCGAGCGACACGGCGGATCCCAGCTGGATCTCGTTCATGGTCATCGAAGTCGTTGGTCTGCCACCCACATTGAGAATAATTGCGATGATGGTAGATATCCCAGGTGATATGTGGAGTTCTGTGAACAGGGTTTCCGTTGCTTGGTTCCATATAAAACGAGAGTCGGGGAAATATTGCGCGGGCAGGTCCGGACTGTGTTTCCAAAATACCATGGAGTGCGCATACAAGACAGACAACAGTGCTGGGGATATTCTGTCTCTTGCAGTGTTGAACTGGTGTTTGAATGAGACCTCATCCAGGAGAGGAAAGCAAATGTTGACTTTCTGAAAATATCTATGCGTATTCGGGTCAGTCACGGCTTCATGATGAGGTCTAAGCTTAGGCCATGCACAAGGACTATTCAGCCGACATTGAAAAGCATAGCATAGGTTTACGAGAATGAAGAAAAAATCAAGACGGTGTATTGGGACTTACAGATCTATCAAGGAGGATATCCATGGCTCCAACATCTTCTCCACGAGCTGATACTTCTGCAACGGCGCTGTTTGTCTCGGTGACAGGCCATATGGGCGTTTCCGAACCGCTGTGAAGATGACCGGCTTCCTGTTGCCGCCCGCCGTTGTGGAACGGGGTGTTTGCCCCATCTGAACGCCTGGTCTGGGCTTGACCACCCGGATCATCCGCTCGTGGATGCTGGGCTCGGAGCTGAGGTAGTCCGCCAACACCTGCGTGTCATTCGTGACCGCCGGACCAATGATGTGAGAGTTGTCCTCGTCCTCGGGGCTGTCGAGCGCTAGCATTAAGTGAGTGTTGTGCGGATCTAGCACAGCTTTAGGGCCCGAGCTGGACGCAACGCTCGTCGACGGGGACGAGGAGGAGGTCCCTATGCCGCTCTGGGGTGCCTGCACCTTGACCGGGGCAGGCGGTTCACGTCGATATGGCGTGCTGCTGGACTGCGGGGTCCGGTAGGACTTCTGGACTTTTCCGGGGTTGAGCGGTGCGCGGCTGGCGCTTCGCGGCGAGGGCGGGAACTCGCAATCCGTGCCATATACATGGCACATCTGACATGTTGGGGAGTTGATACCCTCTTGCTGCTGGCATCTTGACTTGCGCCTCCGACATTGCAAGCACGCCGGGCGGAGATGAGACCTGTACGGCCGGGGAGTGGGTTGGTCTGCTACGACCGGCATGGCTATGTTTCTCGGGTTTGGCGTTTGACTTCCTGTGTGACGTTGGCTCGTAGCGTTACCCAGTCCGTTCATCGGCTGATGACTCGGGGAAGTTGAACGGGCATTGACTTTCTGATATTTCCCCGCGGAAAGGTCCACAACCACCATCATGGCTGACTCCTGGTCGATAGGACGCTAGCAACGATTACCTGTTAGTCAACACGCATGCTGATAAGGCGGAGGTTCTCCGACGCAGCTCCACTTGATCGTTACAGCCACTTCGGCGTTCAATTCTATTTCCCCGAAATTCATTGGCTTCCCCGGCACCGCATGGAGCTCACTGTGCCCACGACAACTCCACCCGTTCTCCACGGCATACAGGTCAACGTTGCTTATGCCCCATTGCAACGCGGGGAAGCACCCTTGATCCTGGGAATCTTATCAGCTTGATTGACGGGATCATCCGATATGCTATCTGCGGCCTACATCGTCGGAGCAGCCCGCTGTCAAACGCAAGCGACGTTGCCATCAGTGACATCTATCTGTTTGTTCACTTCGTCCATCGTGTATGAAGGCACCCGGCCGAAGTTTTATACACTGCCTCCTGCAAGGTACCCTTTTGCTTACCCCACTACTATATTTGGTTTAGCTTACATCCGCAGTACCTTTTACTATCTTGCCCGCTGTTAGATTTTCACTCCTATCGCCCATTGCTTATCGTCCATCGCCGCCTATCACTACCACTATATATGCCTATCGCCGCCAGCCGCCGCGATACGAAATGCCTATCAGATACTAGCCGTATCCCGTACGAAGCCTTTCTTTACGGGCTGGCATAAAAAGTAAACAAGCAAGTGATTACTAGCCGGACCGGCTTCTCTATTGCTTAAGTTAAGAAAGCTATCAAGGTGGTAGTGATAGAAGGGGATGGAATATGCATGTTTGGTTCCGGGCGGTTGTACGCAATCCTTGTTACTAGTTAGCAACAACTCCGCCTTGTTGGCTTTCCCGCACTCCACAATGGCCGTCGAAGCGTCTATAACTGCAGAGTAACCCGAGTCCATGGACCTGGAAATTGCGGAGCAGTAATCCTTCCGCCCCGACAGTGCTGAATAAGGTCTCAAGGCCGACCAGGCCGAGTGTCTTGACTAAGCCGAGGTCCTCTTGCAACAAAACGCAATTTTGCATATCCAGATGTGTGAGCTTCTCGAAGTTGAGAAAGCACAGAAGAAACAGGTTCGCTAGGTAGGACCGCAGTGACAGGATCGGCAGTGTCAAATCCTCAGAACTAGGGAGGCTACAACATTCTAAGAGGCTGACGCAACTTGGTCGCTTTTCATATAGACCTTACCTTGCTACTCTCCTTATGGGAAACACAACTGTTGCATTAAACCTATTGACAGGGAGGCTCTCAGTTATGAAGCGGTCTTCGATCTCTCAATCTTTGAGACAACATACCGACACCACGCGAAGCCAGTAATCGTTCTCCCTCAGCACTTCCCTACCGGTCGTTAGCGCATTTTTCTCTCTACTGGGGAACTATTCTGTCATGTCCCGCCGCATCTCACAACTTTTCCGGCCTGGGTATTTGCTAACTTCTGCTGGATTCCTGTGAGGTGGTCATCACGCCCCGCTTCATGATGATTGTCAGCATGTGGCATACCCGCAAAGAAGCACCCATAAGAATGTGCGCATTTCACTGCTTCAACGGGCTCGGCTCTATGATTGGGGGTATTTTGTTCTAAGACGTTGGCCAGGCTGACGTTTGGGATGTCTGACGGATCATCCTTGTACTCTACGGTGGATTGTTGGCTGTTGTTAGAGCCATCATTCTTTTCTTTTATCGGCCGAAGAACATGGTGACAGCGAAGCAATACACGGTTGAGAAGTCCAAGAAGAGGTACTGCTTATCGCGCGCAGCCAGAACAACAAGAGGACGAGCGTTTGCAGCCGCGAAAGTCAAGCCCGATCAGATCTAGGAACCGTTTATGGATCTCCAAGTCTGGCTGTTGTTCTTCTACACTCTTTTGAACGAGGTTGTCGAGGAAGGCTCGCCATAGCTGGCAAACTCTTTGTCAAGGGTTTCAGCAAATATTATTTCTTGACAATATCCGACAGTATTCCTTGCAAAGCCTGGTTCGCATTCTTCATCTTCACTGGTCCTCTTTTGTCTGTCAAATCCCACGAGCTTCCGCACCGTTGCCATGGTGACGCGGGCCCTGCCGGCGCTCATCACGGTAACAATGTTGCTAAAGCCAAACAGAGACGACAAGAACAGTTGATTCATGGCCAACTCCATCGTGAAAACCCCTGTTATCATGGTTACAATGCAGATGTGCTAACATCCAACCACAGAGTCCCTTGTTTGTCGGTGCCCTTGTCGTTGCCCCGCAGATGCCAGCTGCCGAGGTTACCGGTCACAACGACGCAAATGAAGATGACGAGGTTTTGATGAACTTGACGAACTTTGAGAACAGACAATTTAGGTATTCATACTAGCCATAAAATTGACTAAAATGATCTGATAATGTCATGAGGGAACCCTTTGTCTTCACGCATTATTGTGAGAATTCAAGAGCTGGCCTTTTGATGATTTTGATAGCTGGACTATGGGACTTTTCTGGGGGATGCTAAAGAGGACCGTTTCGTGTTTGGCTGCACTCGAAACGGCTATCATAAAAATATCAAGTTAACCATTGCTGGCCCTATAGCTTTGCAACGCCAAACCCGTTCTGTTTAGCACGTCCAAGCAATCCCCTGGAGATATCCGTCAGCTTTGCCACGCCCATTAACGCCATTGCCCTTGCCAGTTCCCTTTCCAGAATGTTCAACACTCCCTCAACACCCTTCTGTCCATCCCATGCGAGCCCCCATAAAGCTGTTCTTCCAATAAGACACAGATCAGCACCCAGCGCAAGCGCCTTGAAGACATCGGTTCCGCGGGTGATGCCTCCATCAACAATAACTGGGATCCTCCCCCTCACGAGTTCCGTAATCTCGGGCAATGCCTCGATGGTTGACGGAACACCGTCTAGTTGACGTCCTCCATGATTAGACACGATGATTGCGTCTACGCCAGCGTCAATTGACCTTTGAGCATCCTCTGCCGTCAGAATCCCCTTGAGGATGATCTTCATCTTTGTTTGCGATCGAAGCCATGGGATGACCTCATTCCACTCAAGGTTTGAGTTGACAAGACGGTCTCGATGCTCTTCTTGGATTTTGTTGTACTCCGCCGCCGTCTTCGCTCGTAGGAGGAGACCCTCCGTAGAAATGGCGCCAAACTCGGCGTCGGCCACTGCGAGTCCCGGCGGAAGCACCAGCGGCGTCCTCCGCTCCTGAAGACGGTTGCCCAAGATAACGGTATCGACGGTCAACACGAGAGCTTCGTAGCCTGCGTTATCGGCTCGCCGGATCAGCTTAGCCGTGAGGTCCCGGTTTCCGAGGAAGTAGAGCTGGAACCATGGTCGAGGATACTCGGGTCCGCGTTGAGGGATTGCCTTCTCGACGTCCTCAAGGGATGTCGTTGCGTTGCTGGAGAGTGTGAGGTTGGTTCCGAGGTTGGAAACGGCGCGGGCAACGTCAAGTTCACCTTCACCGCCGGCGAGCCTCTGGTACGCAGTTGGGGCAACCGCGATCGGGATGGCATAGCGCTTTCCAAAGATCGTAGTAGTTGTATCGATGCTGCTTACATTGCGAAGCATTTGAGGGCGGAGAAGAATACTGGACGGGAACAAGCCGTTGAGCATGCGGAATAAAGGTTTAGTTTGGAACTCGCTCACTCGTTGTAGGCTGCGTGGTTGCGCTCGAGCGTGAGCTCATCATCGGCACCGGTTCGGTAGTAGTCCCACGCGGCCTTGGCAAGCTTCTCTCTTGCGATTTTTTGAACATCGGCGATGTTCACTGGTTCATGATAGGCTTCTGTAGTGGCAGTCATTATGCTTACAATTTGAAGAGTTGAATTTTAGATATCAGAACTCTGAGCAAAATCATTATGGTCGAGAGTTTGGAGTATTGGAGAAAAACCGGGGGGCTGTTTACTCGACCGAACTGGGCGTCCGATCTCGGGGGCTGCGATACATGCTCCGTATCCGCCCCGGTCTCGTGATCCGCCGCGATTGCTTAAATCCGAAGATCGGACTCTATTCCGTATGGCCGAGCTCTGAGAGTACCAACTGGAAGAAACATGTCTTTCGCGCGTTGGTGTTGGCTTTATTGAACGTTGTGCAAAATCGATGTGTGTCCCGCAATTGACGTCCTTCAAATTGGCATTCCTAGCATCTCCTCTGGCGTCCAATATTTCTTCATAATTTCTGATCCCAGCATCTGGACTTCTTGATCAAGATGTAACAGGAGCATGTCTCCCCACGAGTCCATTTTGCCTTTGAGAACTTGCCGCTCCAACTGGCTCTTGCGTGTGCGACAACTCTCCAGGTACCGCTGGAATTCCTGAAGCCCGTCATGTATTTGGCGGTGCTGTTTCACTACCATTGCGTCGTCTCCCCGAAACTGTGGCATTTTGCGAGCGAGGAGAGGGAACAAAGAGCTTTCTTCGATTTTGTGATGATTCATTAGACGATAAGAGAGGAATAACCCTTCTCTGATGATCTGGTCGTCGGTCATTTTCGGCGTGCTGTCGGGGGCGGTGCATGCATGGTAGAGGCGCTTCCAGGTTCTTCGAAAATAGCCATGCTAGATAGACTTGACTTAGAACCAGACTGGCAATGGCATTGGCCATAGTCCGTAGGCATCGTGTACTGACAAATTTCTCCATTATTACAGCAAGGCGGTTGTAGGTGTCGAATTCTAAGGGCGTCATCGGCATCTCGTAATCCCCGCTGACGCCTACAGCTTCGAGGAAGATGGCGTCCTCCGGAGAAACACATGTCGGAAATTGTCCGCGGTTCATGCTACTAGTGAAAGCGATGCTTTTTCCAAATCTACGTAAGCAGTGTAAGCGCTGGGTTTATCCCATACTGGCTTAGGTAATCTGGTAGCTAATTGCGCACAGTTGGTATTAGCTGGATGCTGACGTTACATAAACAACCGCGCGCAAGTCTGACTAGCCAGCTCTCCTCCTTTATTTCGGCATATTGAAGAGCTATCAATGTAGAGCATTTGTCAGCTTGTCCAGGTTTGAAATGGTGTTACGATTACATCAGCCCCTCTCACCGTTATATATAAAGCTGAGTATAGGATTCGCTACATGGACTTCAGGGACCAAAAAGGCGGTCAATAAACAACTTTTGCCTCAATCATTCAACCAAATTATATCATCAGGTCACTTCAATCCATCATGGCTGCAGCGCGTCCTACAGGCTTGATTGCTAAAAAGGGCATTGAGCTTTTGACTTTCGGTAGGCTCAGCGACGTTAGCAATTGATATTGTGCATCTTAGTTGCTAATCGAAATCAGGAACCCCTAATGGCTACAAAGCCAGCATTGTCCTGGAGGAACTCAAGGAGGCCTACGGACTTCCTTTTGTGGTGCAGGAAATCAACATCATGCAGAACATCCAAAAAGAGCCTTGGTTCACCGCACTCAACCCCAATGGCCGCATCCCAGTTATTGTCGACCATGACAATGAGCAACTTGCTGTTTTTGAGGGCAGTGCGATCCTGAGCTATCTCACGCGCAAGTACGATACTGAGCACAAGATCTCATTTGCTCTTTCGGACAATGACTATACGAGAGCTGAGGCATGGATTGGCTGGCAGCACGGAGGTCTGGGACCTATGTAAGATCACCTCCACTACCCCATCCTGAATTGATAATAGTGTGGCTAATGAAACGGCTCCTGCCAGGCAAGGTCAAGCCAACCACTTTGTCAGATTCGCCAAGGAGAGGATCCCCTGGCCCACAGTGCGCTATGTTGGTGAGACCGAGCGATTGTTCGGCGTTCTCAACACCCACCTGGCCGAGCGAGATTTCGTTGTTGGGCCTAACCGTGGCCGGTTTAGCATTGCAGACATCTCGATGATTGGCTGGGTTCAAGGTGCACCTATGGCTGGTATTGATATCAATCAGTTCCCTTCTGTCAAGGCATGGTTGGAAAGATGCTTGGAGAGACCCGCTGTTCAACGGGGTATCCAGATCCCCTCTCCACCCCACATGTCTGTTGAGAGCATGGAAAAGAGATTGAAGGAAGACAAGGAGGTTGCTGAAAAGGAGGCCGAGGTCAAGAAGCAGATTGACGAGGCTAAGAAGGCCTATGGTTATGCTTACACGTCGCCGTAATGAACCAGCTCGTTTCAGGTCACTTGCTGAGAACCAGGGCCAGCACTGAAAGTGTATCGTCTGTCACGAAGAAGTGTGTCGGCATCATATATCGATTTGAATGCAGGGGCGCAATATCATGCAGTGACACAATAGCATATTGTTGCATTTAGACGATGATAACTGGGATGGTTTATTTTATTTTATTTTATGAGCAGAATTCAAAATAAAGCAAATGTGACAAATGATACGCTCAATATGATTAGATGCACCGTCCCCAGAAGGACACCATTCAATTCATGAATGCATTATATTACAGACCGAGACGCTTCATTCAGAAAATTGCAGCTGCCTCCCTCTAGTCTGCAAGGCATTCTCTGAATCAACCAAACCTCTCCTCTATTTGCGACTTAATGCTTCGGCAACGCTGGGGGACCATGGGCCATGTTCTTGGTCCCATATGCATGATTTGATTAAGTGCTTTTTGTTGTACAGACTAATTCTAAGAATGAATCTATGAACTGGTCGGGCGGCGAATAATGCCTCTATAGATGCCCTGTCAATAAGCGTTCGCTGGGTTTAACTAGAACTGTTGGTTTAACAGGTGGGTGCCAATAACGGCAAAGCCTTCCGGCCGGTTGGAGCAATAGATCTCTGATTGATTATCTACTATTGCCCGAAGAGTAGAAGGAATCTAGAAGAGGGGGTCTGGCCAGATGGGCGATATATATAGGGGCTGTAACCGGCGTCCCAGCTGTTCCGGTTCCGGATATCCCAGCAGGATATTAATGATGCCAGTTGTTCCAACAAGAACAAACCAAGTCACGCCAAGCTATCAATATAACAAACTTGATAGCCAAGATTCTCAGTCGTTAGAACGAGGAGGGACCAAAACTGCCTTCTTTTAATAGTATTATTATCATAAACTGCTCTCACACACATCCAGGTGTAGGATGTAGAGGCTGATATGCGTTGCCCACGAAATGTAAACATGGAATGTTAAATTCAACTCATCCCATCCCGATTGCGTAGCCCCACTCTTTTCGAGCTAAAGTTGCGGTTCCACCAATGTGGAAGGGGTTGTGCGTGCCACACCAAGCCAAGCGGTTTTTGCTCAGCCAACCTCAAATTTGACATGTTACGCCAAGTTTATTTACGCCAACACTTTGGTATCACGGCCGCAACAGCTACGGTTCATGGGCCACTGAAAAATGAAAGAGCTTTTGATCCAACCTTCTGGTCTCTTCTGGCAGGACGATTTCATCACTGCGGAGCATGAAGAGAAGCTAATCCACATTTTTCGGCACGAGCTTACGTGGCCGGATCGCTCCGGCCGGCTATCGTTGCACTATGGCTACACCTTCGACTACAAAACGTTCGGCGTAGATCCGGACATCCCATTCACACCGTTTCCGGACTGGCTTGTTCCATTAATCCCCACAAGAGAGGGTAAGCCGCCGGACCAGGTCTGCCTCCAGTACTACCCTCCCGGAGCCGGTATACCGCCGCACGTCGACACACACTCGGCATATGACCAGCTGTACGCGCTATCTTTGGGCTCGCCGGTACTGATGCAGTTCACGCGACCTGCGGCGAATGAGAGTGAGAAGGGAGACACGATGGAGGTTGATCTCACGCCGAGGAGCATGCTGCAGATGTCGGGTGACGCGAGACTGCACTGGAAACACGGCATCAGGAAGCGCAAGACAGATACGCTACCAGACGGTACGGTGCGCAGGAGGGGCGATCGATGGAGTATCACTTATCGATGGATCAGGGAGCCGGCGATTTGTGAATGTGCCGACATGAAGTTGTGCGACACGGCGCAAAGAAGATTAGGGATCGAGAAGGAATACCGGTGGAAAAAAGATGATGGAGATGATGCTATCCAAAGATCAGATCAGATAGCTGAAAAAGCAAAGGAATGACCCTTGAATGCCTTCATTTTGTTGCGTCTAGAAGAATACCAGCTAGGGGTAATACAGGGACCTTGACGCATCGTTCTCGGTCCGATGGGGGGCATCAAAAGCCTCCGGCCAGTCTCGTCCCAAGAATAGTAGAATACCACCTCCACCAAGTAATGTTTTATAGAGGGTGTGCTTCACGCGCGGCTAGTCGAAGGTTTCAGCCACGCCGTCCCCTACCATCTTGTGTTTTGCCGATCGAAAGGACTTGAAGCTTGTCATGAACATGACAGATATGATTCAATGTTGATAATTATCTGTTTGACTCGAAGTCAAACTTTTTACCACCTTGACTTTGATGACATATTGATATCTAACTTGAAGATTCCAAAGAGCTAGATCTGTAGTTCTAGGCTTTGCCAGTTGTCACAACCTCAGGGGGTGTATCAAGTAATCGCGATCCAAGATCACCTAGGAGACAATTCATGGATAATGCCCAAATAGTAATGGTGCTTCGTCCTACAGCCGGCTCATCTCTATGTTAGGAAAACGGTATCGTCAGGCAATGCATTCATCGAGACTAAGGAGTCAGCCTCGTAAGAATAACAAACAAGACAGCAATTACCTTTTGCAACTTCGCTGCCAAGCAGGCCTGCCCAAAGGTAGTTGCCATCAGCCCTTCGTTGTACTTGTATGCAACTTTCGTCTCAGAAATCCAGCTAGTAAACAGAGCCTGTGTTGGATTAGTTTTCCAATGGCCCGATTGATGCAGTTATCTTACTCCTGTAAATTTATAACCGTTCTTGGAGTTGTCACATATAAGGTTTAGGCTAATGGTCTCGTTCGGAACGACTGAATACAATTAATTTTGCGGGAAAGGTGATCATTAGCCAATGAAACTTTTTAATTTTTGTCGACCTGTAATACTGTATTCGTCTGACGAATTAATGGTTAAGTAGCAGTCCTTCGAAGTAGGGCCACACAGCATGACGTCAAAACCGCTTTCAACTTGGCGGAAAACGTGAAGGCCGTCAAATAGCTAGTCCACACATTGTTTATACATTCCCTTTAAGTGATGAATCTCGACTATAGGCTCGAAAGAATAACTCTGTCCTTGATTCTGTCATATGAACCATTTCTGTAACGCTTCTAGAAAAGTTAAACAGTTCCTTCTTAGCCCTCGCTTCCTATTCCGTACCCAGAGTACGGCTATAGACACTATTAGTACTTGTTTCTTAATGTTTTAGGTATCAATATGTATTCTTTACCCCATTTATGAGACGCAGGGTTTCTTGCTTTCTCTCTTGTAGTTGGTCTTAGATAACGAAGCCTGAAAGAGAGTAAGGCATACTGTTCAAGTAGCTTTCAATGTCGAGATGTGCTTACTTACTCTTGCTCATCACGATAAGGTTCAAACCAAGGATGTCTTAGAGTCCAACTAAAACCATCTCGCCCACGGTCCAAAGCTATATCAAAATACTGTGCCGTAAAAGTCATTCTTGTTGTGTTATATTTGCCAACAACAAGTCCAACGTGAGTGCATCCCCCGGTTTGCTGCTTGACCCAACGGACAAGAAGTGCAAGCTCAGGATCAACGATGTCACCCGAGTAACATACCATTCCGTAATACCAACCATCTTCTAGGTTAGGGTATTTTGATTTGACATAATCATAACTGTCAATAAATTGTGATAAGACATCTGGGAGCAGGCCATAGCCTGGCATCCACATTGAGGGTTCAATGTCATTATCATCTGGAGGGATCTCCTTGTCGTTGATGCCCATGAGTCGAAGGTCAGCAGGCGGTTCATTAGTACCAGGTAGAAATACAGCGACACTAGATGTCAAGAAAGCAATGCCAAAAAATGTAATAAGTCTCATGATTGTCGTAGGCAACTGCTGTGCTACAAGCCGATTCATAGGCACCTAGACCATAGTTGGTTTATATAGTTTAGTTGTTTACGTAGTGTATATAGGTGGCTATCAGAGGCGTTCACCATAGATGGCAAGGGCAACAGTGGAGTACAGGGTGGCAGGGGTAAGTTAAAGACCCCTGTGATGTCACAGCGCCACACACACCATGATTCATAGAAACTATCACATTTTCTACTGCCTTCTACCCAGCTAAAATTCACCATTTCGTATGCCCTCCATTCGCATCAATCACTGCCTGGCATCTATCGTGCATAGTATAGAGCTGCTGCGCGCAATAGTCATCCAGAAGGGCGTCCCACGCCTCTCTAACCTACCTATATAACGTCTGGCGAGGTATTTGCCCTTAGATATGCCCGTAATGGATCTGGATATAGTCTTTTATCTAGTTCCAGTATGGCTTGATAGGGTTAAGGTCTGGCGAGTATGGGGGAAAGTCGATAACCTCTATCCCTCGCCTGGCAAAGTCCTCTATTGTGGTCCGGGCTGTATGTGACCGGGCGTTATCTTGCATAAGCATAAGCCTCCAGCCTTAGAGTTGCTTATACTGGTAGATAAACCTATCGATCAAGGGGACTATATGTTCTTAATAGGAATGCTGATTAATAGTCCCCTATCTCTCTATATCCCATACTAGCCTAGGGCCCTTCTAGGCACCCTAAAAGGAGCCTTAAAACATCTAACCTTTCCCTTGCCTTAGGCGCTAGATAAGGCACGTCGGATCTAGCTCCTTGTCTGCCCTCCTCGTCATATAGACCTTCTGATAGGTGCTGCCGTTAACCCACGTCTCGTCAGTCCAGAGGATCGTTATCCAGTCCTCTATAGTCTAGTGAATATAGGCTTGAGCCTAGGCAAGCCGGGCCTGGCGGGTTTCTTCCGTAATAATAGGTTTCTGCCGGGCGACGTATCGGCGATATCCCAGCCGGCAAAGGGTGCTCCGGATCGTATACTCTCCATACGCCCCCTTAAAGAGGATAACTGAGAGCTGGAGGAAGCTGGCGAGCCGGCCTTGATGTGAAGAGGTCACATATTCAACCAGCTGTTGCTCTTCCTCATGGGAAAGGGCTGCCGGCCGGCCGGATCGGGGCTGGGCTGAGGCAGTAGAAGCCCGAAGAGCGTTCTTGACTTAGGTAATAGAAAATCCGGTCCGGCTAGAAATCTCCTGCCTATTAAGTCTGCCGTCAAAATAGAGGGTGTGTATCCGTATACGGTCAATATCTGATAGTTGTTTTGTATGGCAGTTAGGCTGGCGATGGCCGTTAACTATAGTGGTTAATAGTGATAATAGGCGATAGGATGGATAGAGGGGGAAAAATGGCTGCCCGGCCAGCCGGCTGGCTGGCTGGCTGGCTGGCAAAATAGTGCCGTAATGTTGGCTATACCCAAATTAGTAGGGGGGTGAGCATTAGAGAGATACCTGACAGGGGTCTTTTACTTCGGCCTGGTACCATTGTACTAATGGCATAATATAATGTGGAGCTGGATGGACACAACGAAAGTGAGGGCAATATCGTGTATATTGCACCGATACGAAGGTGACGAAGGAAGAAACCCAGCTAGCAACAGTGGGCTGGTGAAGAAGGTGAAGGGCTACGAGGCTGACCAATCAGAGGGTGTAGGTGGAGCAACCCGGACCTCAACATATAAATATACTACATCAAGTACTTCTATTATCTTTTCAGCTTAATACTTTAAAGCTTGATGCCCTCAGTTTCCCCTGAAACTATCTATTCTGTATGGAGGAGCCTGTTGGGAGTCCTTGCTTTGAATGCCAAGGCAGGATAAAATACTCCGCTCCTGGTCTTAGCATTTTGCGTAACGAATTCTGGAGGGCTTCTCTGTATTCTTTTAAGTAAAATATTCAAGCGAGATTAAAGCTGCTAGTTATCCGGAGCAAGCGACTGGAGTGGCGGCGAAGCCGGATCGGTAGTCCCGAAGTTACGCTCCAGTGGATAATTTTACCAGATCCACAGTCCGTACTCTTTCTACAATTGGTCGATTCACTAACGCCTCTACGAATACGTCATTTGATTGGTCGGCTGAGAACGCGACAGGTTTTTGATTGGCTGCACCAATTCAGAAATAAGAAAAGTGGGGTCTTAGAGGGATCAGAAAGTCAAGCAGACAAAGAGTTACGGATACAGAGGGCAGAGGGCAACAGAGGGCTAGACGTGTCGCTTTACTCTGGGAGCTTCGCTGAAGGGCCTCTCCTACTATTCTTCAGCGTCTAACGTGACTTATATGTGATATTTACACTCTAAATATTAAAGCATGCGTGTTATAGGATAATCCTTGTTATATTATATAGAACTGGAAAGTTTTGATATGACATCTATATCAGAGAGCCCAGAGGGAAAAGTCTACCTGGAATAATGATTCCAACAATCAGCCCAAATTACAAACCCCTCAGAGGTCACACAGGTCACGCGTACTTGGGTGCATTCTAGCATGAGAGCATGCAGCTCACATTTGTGTCGCATGACTATTAAGATTTAGGACGTCCGTACAGGACAATGCCTTCACGCCACATATTACAATGGCTTTGAAGTCACGTTAATAGCTTTTCTTGAGGCAAAACTCGACTGGCATCGCCATCCGATCCTAAAACAATCACTTTCTTAGGAGTCGCCACAAAGCAGCGCCAAGAAACAATGCCACTATATATTAACCCTATTACTTCAATAGGCATCTCTTTAGAAGTGTATCGGCTCATATTATCCTCAGAAGACAAGTCTGTGAAATTTCTAGATGTGGGATCGACCAATGTCGAATCGAGGAGAGATTCCGCACTGGTGGGTTTTGTAGCCCGACGACATGGTCTCTCAACGTACGCTAGTTTCCTTTGAATACTGTCAAGGGCCACTGTCTTCGGAAGCGGAGAGACCACAATGGCTGTGATAGATCAGTGGCCAGTTGTCGCTGACCTACCAGGGGCTAATATGGAGGCCCCCAGAAATGATAAGTCGACGTAGTATGTCCATATTAGGCCATTTCAAGAGAGACCCTAACCTAATCCGCGCTCAACTGATCTTTCCAATGGTAAACTAGCTGGAGTACCAAGGTCGCGATAACGACTGAGGCATAACTTGCAAAGCCTTTGGCACCCCATGAGGTTGCCAGGTACACAACAACAGCGATACAGTTGGAAAAACACAGTTCAAGTATCACGCCCAATGCTCAACACAATAAGTTGCGATGATGACAACGCATTATAGCCTCCAGAGGACTAAAATCCCAGGGCCGTCCATACGGGGTTGAAGAACGAAACACGTGCGGCGGAGATCACTACCATACCGAGCGTTTGAGGAGATGATGAACGCATAGCCGTCCTCGAGGAGACTAGAAACATGAACAAGCCTGAATATTCTTACATTCATAATGGGATTGACAAGAATCCGTGCATCAAGCTCATCATCCTGCAAGGGCGCTTTATCTTCCCAGCGTTGTGGCGCGAGGCTTTTATTTGGAATGCTAGACAAGAACCCCCCTCGTCCTCAGTCTCGTGATATCGGTCCCGCAGTTAGGTCGTATCGTCTTGGCTTCTTAGCCAGACATTTCTCTCCAGAGCTCCAACAGGCTACGAGTGATAAAAACTTATCAGCCATTCTAGCCATACTCCCAGCACTAGAGCGTGGGATAACCTTACTTAAATTTATCAGAAGCTACAAGAGTTGAAGCTAGAGCTAGATACACCAAGAGATATAAGATACTTAGAACTACACACAACACTCCTAAAACTTTGGAGTAAAGGAGTATGTTACATCACTATAGGAAAGAGTGTAAGGTTAGGGCTCCTAGGACCATAGGTTCCCCTACTTCAATACTAAGAATATAGAGATACATATTGGTATCAACGTAGATATTTGCCGTGTAGCTGCTAGGCGTCTTCAGGAGCTTAACCTTTCCCTAGTAGAGGCTACTATGGCCTGTTATGGTAAGTAATCCGACGGGAGGGTTTCCGCTAAGGGTATAGCTAAGGCCGATACTCGGTCACAGTATTATTGGCTTTGCTGGTCTGTTGATTACTCGGTGATCAGTCGCGTGGTCAATAGTCGTATGGGTAGCTTATGTAACTTCTGCCAATGAATCACTAAGGTTGGATACTTAAAGGTATTCAGATTGTCGTGTTCTCTGTCCTAACCGGCTGTGGCATCTTTCCGAATGCCTCCTCGTCACCTGATTTCAGTTACCTCGCTGCTTTCCAAATATTGTCGTTATCTGCCAAAAGCTCGTTCCAATGTTTCCTCTTCTATTGACGGATTGCATCGTATTTTTGTCCAGCACGCGCCCTTTGCCTATTCCTCCAGGTCTTCCTTACGCAGTCCCAACCGTCTCTCTGCCCGAGTTCGGTTTTTCTAGTACGTGTAGATCCGTTGGAGCTGCGTCAAAGTTTAGCAATGACATTGCTCACGGTCTCAGTACCTGATTCTACGGATCTGTCCTCGGCATTGATAATTCCAAATACTCTGGCGACTTTGATTAGGATATGGAAACGGTTCCGTCGAAAAAAGAGGCATTCTTCAAGTGCTCTCTGAAATTTGTTTCTAAATTTGTTAACTTGGTTAAGTCTAAGCTCCTTGCTAGAACCCCCAAAGATCTACATGTAATAAGTTTCTTGTCCTAGTAGCCTTATCTTGCTCGAACATTTTGCAGTAAATGATAGAGAGGTTATCTATTGGGCTAAGTAAGAATTAAATTCAAACCCTCCGCGCATTTACCGATGACCTTTTGCACTTAATTTATTACTTAAGGAAGCCAGCTAAGAATATTAAGTCTGTTCTTATCCAGTTATCAACATTCACAGGGTAGTAGCTTTTGGTCTCTTTGTGATTGATTAGCCTCCAAAGAAAGACACGATGCTCTAATAAAGCCACAAAAGAATGCATTAAGCCAAACGTGGTGCAACTTGCTCGCGTCTTCGTTTCCATGCTTGCCCTACAGTTATATAATGTTGTTATCCTACCAATAGATTTATTATTTACTAAACCTTCCTTCTCCTATAAGATGGAGCTTTTTAACTAGTCGTCTTACGTTGTTATGCCCATGATTCATGAGGTCTAAACAGATCGCATTGATGCTCATCTTTTGGGGCACGCCTGTGTTGTCGAGGGGGTTTGGCGTTGACTCACCTCCCTCCAGAGCACTTGCTTAGATTTATGTCAAGACAGAAACCAAATCTTGCTGCTAGCAGTCAGGCTGAGCCGTCCAAAGTATCGCGAAACGACACTCAACGGGTAAAAAGTTCGATGAAGGCTTCTTCAAGCCCAACTCTTGAAGGTTCTGTGGAGAAATTAAGTTTCTTGCAGTTTTGCGCCTCTATAGAAGCAGCACCCAATCCGAACGAGTCAGTCCCGCCCTACATCTATGTGTAGAATAGTTACCTCGATATCTTCGATGTCAAAGAATGTGCCCTCGTATTATCATTGCTGCCCTTATGCCGTAATCGTCTTGAGCAACATACATTTTTGACTTCATGTCGCAGGAGGTCCTGCACAGCCCCTGTGGCTGGGGCAACAGTGGCTGATGCCGCAGTGCGCTCACCAAAGCTATTACTAAGCGCTCCTCTCTATATTTATCTGTAGACCGGCTACCGCGGTTACTCTTGGCCTTGGTTAAGCACTTCTCACTATAAAGGGTCAACCCTACGCTCCTTGCCTGCAATACTTCAGTGTAGGCACTGGCTGTTCTTGGCTGAAACACGCTCGGTATAGACTCGTCATAAGCTGACTCTGAAAACCAGGTCAGCTGGCATTGAACACTTCAAGTTTTCATTCTCTCCAATCACGTTTAAGGTGAGTCATGAGTGGTCGGCTTGCTACGACTAATTAGTAGATCTTCCATGAGCTGGGAGATTGTCTTTCACAATGCAGTAGGCTGTGGCTTGGCAACTATCAACGACGACTCGCAGCTCAAGCCCTCCAGTCCTGGTGTAATTGTTCGTTGGCTTCCATGGATCTTCCTCGCTTGTAATGCCTTGCTCATCATTCACTGCTAAGACCATCATCTCAGCTTTCAATATCCGAGCTTTCTGAATCTATCAGATTTCGATTATAGTTTCCTCACGCTACAATAATCTCTCCCTCGTCACTTAGCCACCCCTGCCCCAGGGTAGTCCGCCTCGACTAGGTAGCACATATTCTCCAGCTACCTGTTTCGTGCTTGCATGTTCAAAATCAAGGAACTGAGTCGATCGCAGCTCTGCATCCATACATACTAAAACAGTAATAGCACAAGGCAGCAATTTCTGGGATACGCAATAGAAACAAGTGAGTTGGACAACATCCTTGTATTATGACGGCTATATTTAAGCTTTTCAAAGGTATTTCTATGTCCGCCGACTCGCAATGTTTGCTCCCAATACAACGTTAAACTGGCAGGCTTATCCGGCAATCATCACAGGTTGTCTTGCGTAAACTTCAACTCCAATCTCCAGGACCGCACGTTGTACGTAGTCAGGCGATGGGCATTGCAAGAATTTGCGTCAGTGTCTAATTTGTTGCAAATCAAGAAAAAACACTGAATGATAATGCACCGCAATGAAATGGAACTATTTATCAAAGAGTCTAGGGTGTATAATGCGTCAATGTGTTAGGTCGCATCATAATTTTGCTTACGATAATTTCAAGCCCACTTGCTGAGCATTTAATTCGTGCGACCTACTTAATTCAGTGTACAATCATGCCTGACGTTTGCATGAAAACAATGTATTGCTGAAATCACTTATATTTCAAGCCCAGATGTGAGGCTCTCGCTATCTAATCATCTAATTCAATCTAGTGTGTATGAAATGCAAAATTCAGTCCTAATGCCATGTGAATGCTTCCACTTCAAAGCAACCACAAATCAGAAGCGCGACAAGGTAAACAACGCACTTTTCAGCATAAGGCTTGGTTCTTCTCAGCTTCTTGGAACCAAAACAACCTTCCAGTGCCCAGTGGCAAATTGCATAGTGATATACTGGCGGAAGTCGATGTTTTGACCTGGAACCTCAATGACGTTAAATCTTTGAAGGACGTTCGCAGCGACCATTCTCATTTCAGCCCAGGCGAAGCTAAAGATATGTCAGCACGTTGCTTGCAGATTTGAATGTGACATGACTTACTTGATACCAATGCAAGAGTGCTTGCCCCCTGAAAAAGGGTAGTACGCATCCATACTGAAAGTCTGGTCAGTTCCGAGAAAACAAGCTGCCATGATCAGATAACTTACTCCGGAGCCGGAGCGCCGTCTCGCTTGTCTTCAGGAAGCCACCTCTCTGGCCAGAATCGCTCAGCCTGGGGCCAATACTTTTCGTTCCGGTGTAAATCTCTGTATGAAGCCGAAACAACTGTGTGCGGAGGGAGATTGTAGCCGCACAGCTCAACCCATTGGTTGCCTGTTCGGCGACCCATCTCTGAAGCAATGGGATGAAGACGAAGGTTTTCCTTGATACATGCCTCAAGGTATTCGTATTCTTCCTCGCTGCGTACAGCTTTGCTTGATACGATTTCATCGTTGAAAGACTTGGCAGGGAGGGAAGCCAGAAGCTTTGCACGAACGTCGGGATTGCGAGCAAGTTCGAGGAAGAGACAGCCAATAGTGCCCGATGTGGTTTCAGAACCGGCAAGGAGGATCTCGGCCATCTGGTCAACGATGTCGCGGGCGGACATAATGGTACCGGTATCAGGCTTCTTGCCCTCTTCAATAAGGTGCTGGAGGAGGTCTCGTCTTTCAACGTCAAAAGTTCGCTTGCGTCGCTGGACTACGGCGTCAATGGCTGTAATCATTTCCGCCGGCCAGTCAAACTCCATGTTTATGCCTAACGCTCGGAAGAATTTCTTGACGTAAACGGTCTATTGAAGTGGGTTAGTGACATGTACGATAGATGGAAATATTAGAAACTGGCGTACCTGGTAACGTTTGCTGAGGCCATCGAAGATAGAACGTGGGATGGAGTTCCAAATTCTTTCATCCACACCATCCTCAATCATGCTGTTGGGATTGGTCTGGCCAAAGCCCTTTCCGAAAGAGCACTCTCCCATACTTTCATATCGTTAGCAAGTTTCTCCTTGTAGCCAACAGAGCCCAGCTTAGCATACATATCCAAAGCAACATTGTGAAGGTCGTCCATCAGATCAACCTCAATGCCTTGCTTCGCATAATGCACAGGATCCTCGTTTATTTTTGTCTGGTATTTGTTGAGTAGATCGCGGACAGTAGATACGAAGAATTGCTCGAGATTGTCGATATAGTTGACGGTGAAAGCAGGAGACAAGAAGCGCTTCAGGCGCTTGTGGGGCTCTGGGCGGCTTTGAGAGAACAACATTAGATTTGATTTGAAAGACACAAATGGGGAAGGACTTACATCTCGCCGAATAGGCCTGGGCTGAACTTATCCCTTGAGATCTCGGCGTACATGGCAACTTTGGGAAGGTCGGTCTTCACCAATATCTCCTTCATAGCCTCCTTATCAGAAATCCAAACCTGGCGAGGGCCCAGACGAACAATCGACCCATACTTCTCATGGCTTCTCTCTACCAACTTCCAAATTGTACCAGTTGAAAAGAGATAGCGCAAGTGCAGTGTTGTAAGAGGGGCATACCAAGGCCCAGGGATATGTTTGAGGGGCGATTTGAGGGCTGTAATCTTCTTTTTGACTTGAAGCCCAGCAGTAATGATAACAAAGCAACAGATTGCCAGGATATAAATAGTAGCCGCCATAATGACAAGCAGTTGCTCAAGTAACTATAATATCAGATCTGTTAAATAGCAGAAGGATGAGTTGTTGGTGCGAAGGTGAGTTGCCGGACCAGCGAAGATGAGGGAGATCCTTATACTTGTGCTAGAACAGTGAGCGGTCACTCTTGATACTGCTATGCTTGTCGTTATCGGGATGCCTTTGCAATGATACTATACGGGTATCCACAGTCCGATATCCCTTGACCAGGAGTGTTAGTTGTCACATCGCGAGACAACCCAGGTCAAAGCTATCATTCTCGCTGGAAAGGAAGACGTCACAGATTAGCTACACGACTCAGTTAGGCTACCACGACGCTATACCTTTATCGTTTGCAAATGACACGCGGTTTCAACTTGCATGAACTTTATTTTGTTATTGAATTGACCGCAGCAACGCTGGGAACATCGTTTTGCAATTACTGGGAAGATGCGGATCACGAGACTGTACTTGGTCTTTGAAGCTGTATCATACACGACTAGCGGATAGATCTCGAAGTTTGTCGTATCTAGCCAGGGAGCGGTCAGAGTAATCGAACACACGGACAAAGCAGACACTGTAACCCTGTTGAATGAACGAGACCATGGAATACATTGCATAGCGTCGCGAGTCTTGCGGCATCAATTACAAAACAGCGATGGGTATGTCCATGGAAATCAAGATTGTAGTTTCAAGAGTTATCAACCTTGGCCAGCCTTGTATTCTGAAAAGCTCTTCTATCTTCGTCTATAACTGCATGCGGGCACCGCTCTATCAGGATCTCCACTATACGATTTCCGTGTCTACAAGTCTATACGTGTTTATGACTTTAAATTCATCTGGAACAATGATCTGGTTGCCGAGACTGCGTTCATTTGGCCCATCTCATAGCACCCGGGCAGTTGGGGTCCTGCTCGACATACTTCAGAGAGCCGAAGACGGACCACAACTGGCCCAGGAAGCTGCGGTCATCGCGGTGGTAAAGGTCACCCAAGAGAGGCTTGATTGACTCAGTCGCCTCATCGGCCTTGTAGAAAGGGATACGACTGCATCACATCAGCGGACGATCTAGGCGGCGGGGTTGAGAGGAGGTGGACTTACGGGAAGAGGTGGTGAACAACGTGCTTCTCAATAATACCGTGGAACAGATGCTTGCCGACGAAGCCAAACTCTCGGTCAATGGTAGCAAGGGCACCCTTGACAAAGGTCCAACCCTCCTCAGTGTAATGAGGGACTTCTGGGTGGTTGTGGTGCAGGTAGGTAATAGCAACTGAGGGAATTGTCAGCAGTCTGATGGGCAAAAAACTCAATAACTTCAGGGGTTAAAGATTAGAGGAAGGAGTGCGCGTACCAAGCCAGTGGTGGACCCAGAAGTAGGGCACCGCGTAGAGGAGCATGACGGTGGAGACGTCGAGAACCTGTGCGGCCTTGTACAGGGCGGAGAAGGTGATGGCCAAACCAATATCAGAGATGGCAATGAAGATGGCCTCATTGGGACGGAAGACAGCACTGGTGGGGCCGAAGTGGCTGACGCCGAGCCAACGTCCAATGCCGCTCACTTCGCGCTGCAAGCTGGCCTTGCCAGCAGTGGCATTGAAGAAGAGGTACGCCTGCCATCCGAAAAGCTGGTGGAAGAGGAGGTTGATGAATTGGCTGATGGGTGTGTCCTCAAAAAGCTCGTGGAGGTCAATGCTGCCGAACAAGGGCTTGCTGGAGGTCTTGGGCTGCGTGGGAGGGACGAAAGCCATGTCCTTCTTCATGTGGCCGGTGAAACGGTGGTGACGGTGGTGAGAGAACTTCCAGGAGAAGTAAGGAACCAAGAGGAAAGAGTGGAGAACCCAGCCAACGCAGTCGTTCAGCTTGGTGTTCTTGGAGAAGGCACCATGGCCGCACTCATGGCCGAGAATCCAAACGCCGGTGCAGATGAGACCCTGGACGAAGCCGTAGACCATCCAGGCCGTAGCGCGGAAGATGGGGTCTTGGATGGCGGGAATGTAGGTGAGAGCAGCCCAGACGAGGCCGGCAACCATGGTGAGGTCACGGAAGACATAGTAGAACGATGTCACGAGCGAGGGCTCGAAGCAATGGGCCGGAATGGCGTCCCTGATGGTCTGGATGTCAGGGAAGACAGGCTCATTGGTCTTTTGTGAGGGAATTAGTATCTCGATCACCGATCGATGGCGCAGCATCGGAAACCATTTGCCGACTAACCTGGGGCTTCTCGACCACTACGGTGGCCGAGGTACGCTGACGAGTAGCCATTGTTTTTTGCTGTTCGCGGTTTGCTGGTAGAACAATACAAGCCGCACTGTTCAAGATTCGCGTTGTTTGAATCACCAGATATATGAAATGAACAGAGGAACGATGGAAGCTGCTCAGGACCGGCAGGAGAAAGGAAGAAAGGAATGGGCCAAATGGGAACGACGCTGAGAGAAAGAGTGGGAAAAAGGGTGAAATTTTCTCACTTGCCCGAGGTTAGAGAATGGACGAGAAAGGTTCAGATCTCACACGGCAAAGGTTATGGCCAAGCTAGGGACTTGGGCAGCAGACCGCCAACGAGAGACGTGTCTCCTTGTCCCCTTTTTTTTTAACAGCGGGAGTATTAAAGGTGGACCAGAAGCCCACATTGAGGACGATCCTGGGAATAGGGGTCCAAACCGGCGTGGATTCATCTTGCCCACATGCAGTGGCAGTTGCACACACTGGCCACAGAACGGCAGAAAATTTTACATTCGCAATGTGCAAGTGTTTGGCGTTTTGCGTGAGGTCGCCTCAAGACGTGACTCGCAGCTGGGTTTAACCTTGAGGTTTGACCAGAAGCAAACAGAGCCTTTGAGGCTTCGAGCATTTGGCAACATGTTTCATGACTCGACAAAGCCGGCCGGCCAGCCACATAAGGCTATTCACGCAGAGCCATCGCTGAAGAATGTCTCACGCGCTCGATTCCGTACCGTCTCCGCAGGCTTGGACCATCCTCACCCCTCCGGCCAAGGTAATTGCAAGAGGCAGCCCGCAATCTCGGGCGGTGAGTGGTATCAAGACCTAATGTTGAGAAACGCGGATGTACGTAGCATCTAGCAGCAAAAAGCTGCAGGGTGTCCCTGACGAGGCTTCATCGCTTAAAATGAACTAAGCTGCATCTGGCCTAGTCCAAGAAGAACTCCAAGGGTGCGGTTCCACGAGCGGAGAACAAACGGCTTGGAAAGTTGAATCAAAGACTCTCAACCCCAACACTTTTGCCCCATGTTCGCTGCGACGAATTTGGATATGATACCCACATTGTGTTTGAGCTTGAACCCCTTCTAGGAATGATTCCAGGGCGGCGCTGGATACCGCAAGACCCTGAACGCCCCTCTGTTGACTGTGGGCGATTTGGATAAACTCAATTGGTTGGAACCTTCGGTGTCTTTGGAGCCTCTCCAGCTTCTCCAATCGTGCCCCCCCTATTGCTCAAAACAAGGACCGTGCGTACATACACGTCGTATGTTTGGTCCACATTGGGCTCGACGGGAAGATAAGAGGGAAGGCGGTCAGAGTCACAAGTAATTGGCATGTGCCGCCATTCATCCTCCCGCGTCGGCTCTAACATGCGTCGGCTGGGCGATAGGCGATGATGCTGACATGTCAGCCACCATCTGTCATGGTGTGTCATTCTACGGATATTATCCGTTAGGGTTGATTCTGACCGCCACGGATGTGAGGAACGGCTTCGTGCACGTCCTGATCAGATCCCACGTGCTGTTAGTCCGGTATGCACGACATGACCGGGGCTTTGACGCGTTCTAGCAATGATCTAGTCGCACCATGACGCACTTCTAGGTCAGCCCTTCCTCTCTGCCCTTGCACAATCAAACCCGCCGCCTTTCCCGGCCGAGTGCTTGGTTTAACATGAATCGCCACAACTCGGTGCACCCATGCGTACGGAGTATAGTACCTATGCATTCGGTACTTCTCGGGGCGGACGCAACGATGACAACTCTGGAAATGACCAGAAGAGGGACCCATGACCCAAAATGGAATATTTTACGGGTTTCGTCTGTTTGGTATCTTTAGTGAAAAGGGGTCCTTGCCGTCGTCTTCCGTGTTGTTAGTCACTCCGGCACTTGGCACTTCTCGAGTTTGATTATTGAGCTTGACTTCACGACACTTTGGAACCATTTCAACTTAATTACAACATGGATGTTCACAAACAAAACGGAATTACCTCTGGTAGTTTGGCGGATTTGATTGAATTCGTCAAATCAAACTCCCCCTACTATGCCAAGCACTGGGAGCCTCACTGGGCTCAGAAAGGAGATGTGGTCTCTTTGACAGATCTGCCTGTTGTTGATCATAAATCCTTCTGGGAGGCAAACACCTGCCTCAACAGCAAAGTGATAACCTCGAAGCAGAAGGATGGCATCGTCTTTAAGACAGGAGGTGAGTGGGTTTCGATTGACAACAGGATATTCGACTGACACGCGAGCCCAGGAACCACCACACACCCAAAGGCGTCGTTCTACAGCCAAAAAGAACTTCATGGACTCTCACTCCAACTCGCAGAGTGCCTGTCCCGTTGTGGAGTTGTCCAAGGAGACATGGTGGCCAACCTCTTCTACGCTGGCGACCTCTACGGAAGCTTTCTGTTGCACGTCTTATCCGTGTACCACCTTTCAACTGGTGCTATCCAGCTTCCGGTAGCTGGCCATGTTACCTTGGAATCCATGGAGAGACAGATCATCGAGTTCCAAGCTACTGTTGTCCTCTCCACGGTTACAACCATGTCGCAATTATCCGAACGCATCCTCAATGCCGGCAAGACTCACCCATACGTCCGCTTGCTCCTATTCTCCGGGGAAGCGTTCTATGACGACCAGGCTGGTCTGCTGAAAGCAGCCTTTCCGAACGCGACTATCAGGTCTGTAGTTTACGGATCCATGGATTGCGGAATCATCGGCTTGCCGCCAAAGGTGGATCATTACAACCATGATCCCCGCTTACACCAGGTTAACAGCCCAAACGTTGTTGTCGAAATTCTCAATGAGGACGGCGAGCCCATAAGCGAGCCGGGGAAGGTGGGGAGCCTAGTAGCGACGAATATGGAGCGCCGGCTGATGCCCATCATTCGCTACCCGTCTGGAGATCGGGCCGTGTGGGTTGATCTGTCTCTCGGCCTTTTCCGCATCCTCGAAAGAGATCGCACGGCTATCCGCATTGGACCCGTCTCGGTCGATGTTGTGGACCTCAAGCGAGTCGTGTCTTCGGTCCTCGGGGATCGACCTGTGGGCAAGGTGCAAGCGATCATTACCAGAGAAGACAGAAAGGATCTCCTCACAATGAACGTTGCATATACCCCAGCAACAGAGGAAGAGAGTTCGCGCCTGAAGGCAGCGCTCAGAGAAGAGCTTAATGCAGTTCGACCAATGTTCCGGGAACATGTCGAAAAGGATCTCGTGAATCCCTTACAAATCAACTTTCTGAGGATGAGCGAACTAGTCGTCAACCCCAGAAGTGGGAAAACTTCTGAGGTCTTGGATCTTCGGTCGACTACAGTGTAGCATAGCTAGCATCAATTTAAGGGGTTCCACACTATAAACTTTTGGTTGTAAAATGTAGCGAATAGCATAAAGCATAAAAGTGGGACTACAGTTGCGGCACTCCGTAAGTAGTAGTTCAACTCTTATATACCTCATAAGCTAAGGCTAGACTTAATATCACGAATGATACTGTTTCTAGTGTCAGATATTGCGCCTCTACGTTTGGTGAAACTATAAGACCGAATACAGGATTCGAAGTTACAGAGCTAATTGGCTTGCCTACGATATACTTATACAGTTACTCTGGCATACAAAAAGGGTTAAGTAGAGTGTAACTGGCGAATAGAATGAGGGGAAAAAGTGGTTTCGCAATTGCTGTGCTGCAACTGCAGCTCACATGCTCTGTGACATGAGACGTCCTGATATTAGTTTTGTCAAGTCCCATGTCTATAGACATTCAAGGATTCCCAATAATGATTTGCCAACACCTGCTTCTTGATTCCGTCCCCCGAGCAAAGGTTACGTTCTCCCTGGGCTGCACAACTATGTAAACTGTAAACGGTACTAGCTGTTTCGACTTGTGACAACCAACCCCACTGAGCGACTTCTACATCACAAGTATGACAAGGCTTGTCTCCTGTATGGGACTGACGATGCGCTCAAATTGGGCTAACATAGGGTATGACAAGTGGGAGGAATAGCCGTGCGCTTGTTGACTCGCGTGGTCCTGCCGGCTCGTGAACTGCTTATGAGATGATTCTGCAATAACGAACTTTATATACCGAGTGTAACAACGCTTTGATTGCAAACGTACCCGCCCACTCACCGCCCCCAACTGTCAAAAGCTCCTTTGAGGAACTCCTCAGAGCTATTGAAACCTGAACCATTGCATCATGCCCCTCTCCGCCTCCTGATATTCATTTTCTTGAATCCCCACAACAACGACCCACGCTACGTGTCTCCGAGTCGCAACATGTCTGACAACTGCGCCAAGACCACAGGCAGCTTCGCTCCGTATTACCCTGTCCCCTCTTCAGTTATTGAATTCGGTGTCTGACAGCTAGGAACAGATGGTGTGAGCCGGCCTGGTTCAATGCGCTCGAGAGTCCCTACTACAATGATTCTCATCAGAGATTTCAGGCGTACGTACGCCAATATGTGGATACCCACCTTCTCCCTCATGCTCAGGAATGGGAGGCCGCTGGCGAAGCGCCTCTGGCAGCAAGACTAAAGTTCGCCAAGTCGGGACTGGCCTTCCTCGATGTTCCCAAGGAGTATCGGCCCAAGGAGGTGATGGCCGTTGCAGGCATTCACTTTGAAGATCTTGATGTCTTTCACGAGCTGATATTGATGGACGAAATGGCCCGCATTCCTAGCGGTGTTCCACTCGCGCTGGCTGGGGCGTCAAATGTGGGCGCCCCGCCCATTTTCATCGCGGGTACGCCAGAGCAGAAGAGACGATGGCTTCCAGGCCTCTTCACATGGGAGACCAGCTTCTGTCTTGCCATCACGGAACCGTCGGCTGGAAGTGACGTGAGTGCGATCCGCACGACTGCAACGAAGACCTCTGATGGGGCCCACTATGTAGTCAACGGCCGCAAGAAGTGGGTTACCGGCGCCCCTTGGGCAACACATATGACTACCGCAGTTCGGATGGGACAGGCGGGTCAAGGAGGCATCTCGCTCCTGGTAGTGCCACTGACCTTGCCTGGTATCACAATCAGGAAGATCCACAACTCTGGGCACAACGCCGGCGGTTCCTCGTGGGTGATTCTGGAAGATGTCAAGGTTCCGGTCGACCATTTACTGGGAAGAGAGAACGAAGGTTTCCCCATCATTATGCGCAACTTCAACAAGGAGCGTTTCATCCTCACGGTTGATTGCAATAGGCAGGCCCGTATTTGTCTCTCAGAAGCATTGCAATATGCACATGACCGAGAGACCTTCGGGAAGACCCTAGCGTCTCACCAAATCATCCGACACAAATTAACAACGCTTGCGCGCGAAATTGAAGGACACTGGGCATGGCTGGAGCAAATCGCCTATCATGTCAAGGTTCATGGGTGGCAGACGAAGGATATCGCGAGTAGGATCGCACTGGCAAAGGTTCAGGGGGGCAGAATCGTCGAACAAGCCGTCAGGGAGTCTCAGCAGATACACGGCGGTATGGGTTATGAAAAGGGAATGACCATGACTGAGCAGATTTCTAGGGACCTGCGCCTCAAAGTCATTGGCGGTGGAAGTGAGGAGATCCTAAGTGACCTTGCTTGGCGGGAGGAGCACAAGCGGGCCAAAGACCGAGGATCGAAACTCTAAACATCTTCTAGAACAGAGCAGAAACTTGGCACAAGGAGCTTTTTTGGGAAGTAAAACTAAAATAACAGAGGGGGGTTGGCTTGACAAGAATTTTTGTGGTTTCGAATCATTGGTTGGCTTCAATGACTAGGTCTGTGTATCATGCGCCCTTCTGTGCTAAACTTTGCGGTATGGAGCAAGGTATTGCCGAAATGACACGTCGAGTCATTGGTCACTCTCGCCGTGAGCTGTAACACTACCTCATATGGCAATGACGCGAGATATTCGTGAAGGGACATCATAAGTCAATTCTTCACGTGTCGTTCGCAGTGCGTACGAAGTCGATCTAATGCGTTCTCCACGTGGAGATCGGTGAGTTCGTACCAAGATCCTTGCCCTTTAAGCTGTGTCGTGTATAATCCTCCGCAGCCCCACACACGAGTTTATCATCTCTTCATCCGGCAATCAGCCAGTTGATTGTCAACGTTTCATCGCCACTTCATCCACAATCCGTCGACTTCCCTACCATGTCTATCAACAGCGTCAAGGTGCACCCTGAGTACAAGCATTTTGCTTCGATTCCGTGGTGTGCCGAAATACTTGCGGCATTTTCGTCCCCTCACCACGTCGTCCACGTCTCCCAGAACAGAACAGTCCTCCCGACAAGAGAGAACCAGTACGTGGGTGGAACACTCAATACCCCGGACACCATCACTGCCTGGCTGGTCCTGCACCCACGACCTCAAGCCCCGGACTGGAAAGTTGACGAGCTGTGTTCACTTATCACTTTCAACTATGGCATGATCGGGTTTCCGGGTACAGCGCATGGCGGAGTCATAGCCCTGGTCTTGGACGAGGTTACGGGGATACACATTGTCGCACAGAGGCCCGAGGGAGCCGAACCAAACAAAGACTTCAGAACAGGTTACCTAAACACATCGTTTTACAAACCTGTCCCGGCCCCCGGCACGGTTCTTGTGCGGTCTAGGATTGTCAAAGTGGAGGGTCGGAAGCACTACGTTGCTGCCCAGATAGAAGATGAGCATGGTGAAGTGTTGGCGAAAGCGGAGGTGCTCTATATCTCAATAAAGAACAAACTTTGATTGTGTACTTTCATCGCAATCTAGAGTATTGCAATCAGGTCGGGCGGTTCACAGAGTCACCAAGTTCATTACGTCTTCACTTGGTTTTGAATAATATGTACAATGGTGAATTGAAACAATTGGCAACGATTAAATCTCCCCCACTTCCACCATATGCACCTTCATGAAGTCTCAAGACGTCAATAATTCTCTGTATGCATGACACCACCGAGGGCGATGTAGCATGGATGAGGACGGCGGCAATCTAAGCACCATAGACCGGAAAAGAAGGCGGCATTCCCGCCAATTTTGAACCATCCGTTGATCGGAACTTCTTCTCCTTATACCACAGATGAGCATCCACGGCACGTTCCTTCACCTTGTCGAACGTGAAGGCCGGCTTCGGCAACAATTCATAGACACTTTGAGCATAGCCCGGCGAGATGTTGTACACCTGCGCGAGATATTTCTCCTAAGAATCGTTAGTATCTTGACGCCTACGTGACAGCCGTTTCAGTTACCTGAATCTCGGAGTGCTTCACAAACTTCAAGTACTTGGCAGTGTTCGAAGCTGTATTCTTCCGCTGCTGCTCAGTCATCGTTTTGGTCCAAAGCTGGGTCGCCTGCTCGTAGTCGTTCTTCTTCCCCTCGTGCCAGTAATGACTCTTCCTGCTGACAATGTTGTCGTTCACGACATACGGTGCCTCAGCAACGTCCGGTCGGAACTTGTGTGCAAAGCTGTTGGGCACGTATTGCTTGTTGCCAGCGTGGTTCGCGTCCGTGCGCATCTGTCCGTCGAAGTTGAGGGAGGCGTATGATTTGGCCATGAACGGGCAATTGACGGGAATCTGATGCAAGTTGACTCCGATCCTGTGGTACTGGGCGTCGCGGTAGAAGAACATGCGGAACTGCAGCAACGGGTCGGGGGAGTCCTCGATGCCTGGCACCATGCTCCCTGGCGAGAATGCCGCCTGTTCAACGTCGCGATGGAAGTTCTCTGGGTTCTTGTTGAGCACCAAGCGACCAAACTCTTGCATGGGGAACTTGTCTCTAGGCCACACCTTGGTGACATCAAAAGGATCGAAACTGAGCACGTCAGGGTCGGCGTCTTGAGGCTGCATGACCTGCACATGTGCAGTCCACTCAATCTCCTCGCTGTTCTCAATCGCCTCCCAAAGGTCTCGCTTTGAGTAGTCCGGATCCTCTCCGCACATTTGAACCGCCTCGAGATCAGTGAACTGCTTCTGACCATGTTTGGCGAGAAAGTGGTACTTTATGTACACAAACTTTCCGTCCTTGTTCACCCACTTGAAGGTATGACAGCCGTATCCATGGTTAAACCTCCAGCCAACGGGTGTGCCGTGGTCACTGAAGAACATGAGGCCAGCATGATTGGCCTCTGGAGTATTAGCGAGCAAGTCAAATAGAGCATCCCAGTCAAAGAAGAAGTTCTTTGGGTTGCGTGACTGAGAGCGAATGACGTCTAGGCCCTAGATAGGGTCTCGACAAAAGAACACAGGCTATTCAAGTCAGCAAGACATCTACAACATGACATAATGGACCATAGACTGACGAAATTCAAGCCAACAATGTCATAGTTGCCTTCCATTGTGTAGAACTTGATGGCAAACCCACGCGGATTGCGAGCCTCGTCGGGGAATTCACGTCCCAAGGTGACGGTGGAGAAACGAACGAAGACGGGTGTCTTTTCGCCGACTGATGACAGGAAATCTGCTTTCTGGATTTGTGTCCCGAATTAGCCTATTGAGTTGAAAGAGATTGTAATACTTCCTCAAAGTGTCTTACAGTTAAGTCGGCAACGTCGTTGGTGCACTCAAAGTAGCCGAATGCCCCGGATCCGCACGGGTGGACCATGCCTATGGACCAGTCAAACAGTCAGTCAGACTTTTGGCTTAGTCGTAGTATCCTGCGACAGTTTCTATGACATACGCTCAAGATTCTTGGATCGATTGAAAGTCTGTTGCTTCCTGAACTAGTCAGGATGGTGCGTAGCAGGCCACGATACTCATGGCGGACTCACTGAAAGAGGAATACATCACTCGCAACAGGGATTCCACCAATGGTCTTGCTATGTGCTCTGGTATATCGCTTTAGTATCTTGGATGGGACTTGGGATTGGACTGGTACTCACGGATCAGGGAATGGTATTCCTTCGTTATTGGTGAAGTATGCTCCATCGTCTTCTCGCTTCCCGCCTGGCACTGCGCCAGATACTTTGCCAATTATGTCTGCAGGCCCCTCGTTGGTGCTTTGCATGTGGCTCATCCGAGGTGCTCGGCGTTCCCCCTGCACCTGAGAACCAATGGCCATGGCAGTGGCTCTCAGTGGGTGCTGGACGGGATCGACCTGGTTTGTATTGATATTCATCGTGAAAGGAGACTGATTTCAAGGAGTTGCTTTGGGGTTCTGTTCGTGACCTCGAACTGGGACGAAGGAAGGTGATCTAGAGATTTCCAACGAAATTCCCTTCACTTTATACCAAACTATTTTCTAGGGTGGCTTGGATTTGGGCAACATTGAACAAAATGCATGCACGGAGAATTTGGTCCGCGTTTCAGGCATCCGATAAGCCATAGTCTGGGCAAGCAGAAAATGAGCCATTTACAGCAGAGAAAAATGGTGTTCGAGGATTTCAGTGTCATCACTACCTCGACTTCCTACCCAGCGTAATGTCATGATACTGTCATTGACTTTACAGCCTATTCGATACAAGCTCAGCACATCTATAGACCAATGAGAAGATTGGTTTATGACAGTAGCTGTAACTCCGGAGTAAGACACCCGTTTCCTCGAACGCGGGGTCACCGCCATTCAGGTTCACCATTACACACGAAAGTGGCAATTCATGGCTGAGACATGGCGATGACCCACTTTCAGTGCCAAGACGACCATGGGCCTACTGCAAGATTGTATACTAGTTGAGAGGATAATGGCTACCCAGCATTGGAGCTCAAACTTGGCGCAGAATAGGACGTCTTGCATCGATCCGAATATGTGTGGTATGTTTGTCAATCGCACTTGGTGGCATCCCTAGTCCTCATGCGGGTCGATTAGTGATTCATCACTGGCTGTCAAGTTGGATATCAGATCCACAGGGCCTGGGTCTTCTACAGGGGCTTGCCAGCTTCGAATACTAAAGACCATCTGCTGGAACCCCATTTGTGGGTATGAGATGTCTCTGAACGTCGACAGGCAAACAGTGTGGGAGTCCCTTGAGTCTGGATCCGTCAAGGCTTCTTATGTATTTTCTAGAACAATATAGTTATTTCATTCCTTCGGTCTTTTATTCTTGCGTTGCAGTCGAGTAATACATTGCAGTTTAGTTGCCTCAATTTCGCTGAAGTACAGTGAACTGTTTGATTTTAGCTTGAACCGTATTATCAGGATATACATGTACTTTATGAGTTTTTAGAGATGGCAGCCTGGTTTACAAGAAGGTCTTCAATCATTATCTGACCTGAACAATTCCAAAGCAGCCGCGAATGCCAACCAGCTGGATACACCAGAGAAGAAACTGTATATCCTTTCATGTGACCCGAGAACATTCAGAGAATATTCAGAGATAGGGATCGCGGATCCCGGACCAGAAACCAGGGAAGACTGTTTTCCAGCGGCCAGATTTGTGGGTCATCAGCACCGGTCCGCGCCGGTGTCTCGACGCGGCAAGCCCCACTTGCCGCTCCTCGGCGATTGGCTTGTGCTTAAATCCGTCAATTGCCACTTTCTTCCCTTTCGTTGACATCACGACACCGGTCGGGCCATTCGCTGCAAACCCTCGCCTTTTACAACGATGCTCGCCCTCTCAACATCTGCGGAAGCCTGGCATCTCAAGTATGGCGATTAAGCTCTCAAGGACGTCCTTCTTGTGCGGCCGCTGCCTGCGATCGAACGGGCGCATCAACGCCCGAATCCATCCAGCCTCTCGCCGATTGTATTCCTCCGACCGATCCTCCGAAGCTGCCGAAGCTCCGCCGTCCGATCAGAGCAAAGATGAGACGCCAAATGAAAAGGGAGCCATGTCCCGCAGGCTCGAAGAAGCTACCGAGGAGGCTCTGCTCACGGGCGGTCGCGCCGGTCGTCGAGCTGTGGAAGACGCCGGCTTCTCCGAGGAACTGAGGGAGAGGCTGCTCGACAAGGTACAGACGGCCCAGTTCCGATCGAAATACGCCTCTGCGTTCGCCGAGGCCTCGATGCCTGCCGCAGCAGGCGAGGGTACAAGGTCCATGGCCACCGCCCAGCCATGGACGGGCGAGGAGTCGCAGTCGGATACGGTACTGCGTATGCTCGACGACGCCAGGAAATCACTCAAGCCCGAGACGCGGGGCAAGTTCCAGACACCACCCGTCGACATGCGGATACGGAAGGAGCCCAAAACCAGCCCGGGTCAGCGTGCCGCCAACGCCCGCGAGCGAGCGAGCACCTACACCGGGATGGGCCTCAAGGAGGGGAGCGGGCTGAGCGCAAAGGAGCGCGAGGAGATGAGACATGAGTTCCGCGAAAGGTTCGCGGCGGCCGCCCGAGCGGTGCCGGCTAGCATTTCCGGGATCGAGTCCCTAGCCAACGAGAGGATCGAGGACGCCATCGCCCGCGGGCAGTTCAAAAACATACCCCGCGGGAAGGGCATCGAGCGGGACACGAGGGCGGACAACCCGTTCATCGACACGACCGAGTACATCATGAACAAGATGATCAAGAGGCAGGAGATCGTTCCCCCGTGGATCGAGAAGCAACAGGAGCTGGCAAAGGCCGCCGGCGTGTTCAGGGCGAGGATGCGCAACGACTGGCGGAGGCACGTGGCGAGGATGATCTCGTCGAGGGGCGGCAGCTTGGAGGAGCAGATGCAGCGGGCCGAGGACTACGCCCGGGCCGAGGAGAGGTGTAACCCGCGCAAGAAGAACAGCGACAGCATCTCCGTGTCCAGCAGCACGACCGACGACCCCGTGACGGCCAAGATGCGCCAGCAGGTGGCGGCGGAATCCGGCGGCGACGCGTTGAAACCCGCGTCGCAGCCGGCCTCGGAGGAGCCCGCGCGGCCGCCCGTCCAGCCCTTCCGCGACGCGGACTGGTTGGCGGCCGAACGCTCCTACATGACGCTCGCGGTCGAGAACCTCAACGCCATCACGCGGTCGTACAACCTCATGGCGCCGGAGCTCGCCAAGAAGCCGTACTTCTCGCTCGAGCGCGAGCTCGCCGCGTGCTACGCCGACGTCGCGCCCCTCGTGGCGGAGACCATCAGGGAGAGGGCGACGAGGCCGACCAAGTCGCTGTTCGACGCGGCGGGGGGAGGCACGAAGACCATCTTTGACCGCTTCGCGAAGGAGGGCACGACGGCAAAGATCTACGATTCAAGGGCTCCTCACTATGGCTTCAAGGAGATGTGGAGAGATCTTTGGAGCTGAAGGGGGTGTCTACCTTCGTCCGCCCGGAAGCATGTATCGACCACCCGTCCCCCTAAGAAGTTGACAAACGTCAGAATGAAAGCCGAGGCATGATTGGGGGAGAAAACTCTTATATTCTGAATCTTCATCCGAACAATCATATTCGTGTGAAGGTCTAGGCCTTGACTTCTGGACCAGGGCTACTGTCCCGACAGAAGCCGAATCCATGATTCCAAGTGCGTACTTGGTATCTGGCGAAGGCCTTTCCTCGCTGCAGACCACTGGGAGGCATTCGGGAAGCCTTGCCTAGAATTTAACTAATAGGAATGTGCATTGCTACTTTCTTTAGGCGGCCTCGCTCAGTCTTTCAATCAGGGTGTAGTTAACCCAACTGCTGGAGATCAAACCAGCCGAGTGGACTATGAGTGCTCAAGATGGAAGCTTATATAACTTGTCAGGTAGATGCCATGGTAGCGTTGTTTGATCTTGGTAGAGAGAGGCGATGCGAATGGTTGGCATGCATGCTCATGTGCTGTTAGAAACAGGAGGTGCGCATCGGCGGCCATCTCCTCATGTTTGGACCCAACATCGCCGTCACAGCCCCCGCCTGAAGAAGCCTGTCACTCCGCGCCAAAGTATCAAACGAGTGCTTGTATTCCGTGGTTCTTACACTATCCGTCCCGCGTAACGATATCACAGTGTCCAATCTTGTGTGCATAATTTAATTTCAACCGGTAACAAACCTACCCCGAACGAGTGACTACAAACACGCATTTCGGTCAAGGAAACATACTGAAGCGGACAGAAGCGACAGAATCTCAAGCCGGTCGGTTCCCTCCTAGCCCCCTCCTCGCGCCTAGAGCTCGTTCTCCTTCTTGCGCGCGTCGATGATGGCCAGCGCCTCCTCGGCGGCCTTGACTCCCGACAGAGCCATGGCGCCAAACGTAGGGCCTGCGCAAAGAGAAAAAAAGTGTCAGTACAACAAAGTCCCGGGCAGCAATGGGAAAAAAAAAGAAAAGAAAAGAAAAGAAAGGGAGCAAGCGCCGGAAACTCACCCATGCGGTTGGCGCCGTCGACCTCGGACAGCTCCATGCCGCCGACGATCAGCCCGGGGACGATCTCGCGCGTGCCCTTGACGATAGCGTCCTCGGCGGCCTGCATGTCCAGCCCGCGCATGCCGCCCAGCTGCTCGATCTGCCTCATGCTCACGAGCCGCTTGACGGAGAAGGCGCCGAACGGGCCGTCGTGGCCCGTCGTCGAGATGACGACCGGCGCGTTGATGGTGTTGGGGTCCATGCACGACTGGTCGTCGTGGTGCATCGACACGAGCGTCCAGTTGGTCACGACGCCCGCGACGCGCACCGCGCACTCGCCGTCGCCCTCGCCCTGAGGCTGCTGGCGGCGGGTGATGAGGTCCTCGACCGTCGTGGCGTTGAACAGCTTCACGTTGGGGAACTGGAGCACCTTGCTCAGCACCGTCGACGTGAAGAGCGCCGCGTGCCGGACGACGACGAAGTCGCCCTCGTCCTCGTACGGCACGCCGACCTCGTCGAGGAACACGTCGGCGGGCTTCCGCATCACCATGGCCGAGAAGAGCTGGCCGCCGAGCCAGGCGCCGCCCCCGGGCGCCACGCCCGCCTCGACGATGGCGATGCGCAGGTCCGGCCGCGCCTTGGCGAGCACGTAGGCGGCGCTGAGGCCGCACGAGCCGGCGCCGACGATGACGATGTCCGACTCGGCGTGCGCGTCGAGGTCGGCGAAGTACCGCCGCGTCATGGCGCGCGACACCTGGCTCTCGCGGATCGGCGCAAAGGCGAAGCTGTCCCACTTGCCGAAGAAGTCCTCGACCTTGGCCGGGCGGCTGCCGGCGGCGGCGGCGGCATGGCCTTCGGCGGGCTTGGTGGTCTTGCCGGCGGTGTAGGGCACGGCGTAGTTGCTGACGGGGGAGATGGCGGTGGGGGGAGCCATGGTTTTTGTCGTCTTTTGTTGAGGGGCTCTTTCAAGTTGCTTACTCTTGAAAGGGGATGTGTATGTTTTGTCTGCTTTTGTTAGGCTGCATGATCCTTTCGCTGGTATTACCCAGATCAAGTTCGAGGCCGTATAATCTCAGCCCGCCTTCGGCCTCGGCCGCTGGCCACCCATGGAGAGAAGGGGTGGCAGCGACATCGGCCTGGGGCGGGCACCGGCTCATGCTCCGCTCAAAGAGTTGTCACATACTTCTAAAGTAGACTTGTGTATACGTGTGTGTTCGGCTCGAGTGAAGCCTCCTGTTGGGGTGTCAGTCTGTATACGTCCTTACCACCACGGGGGTACGGGGCCTACTGTTTTAGATATATCCGCTAGGTCTGGTCGTGTGAAACGTGAGTTGGGAAGATGCAGATTAAGATCAGGCCGTTCACCAGAGGAGAATTGTTCGGTTTAAATAGCCGGGTGATAAGGGCAACGACGCGCAAACTCTATACTATCTAGCCTGCGGGGTAGGGCACGACGACATCATACTCGGGCAGACGTTCTCGAATTATCTCTTGCCGTCTCCTCGGCCGCTCATTGGGGGCGGGATCGGCCATGTCGGTTATGCAGCCGCGACCTCAAAATGCCGCGCGTTCGCACACCACCCTCGAGGGCCGGCGCGCAAGACGTGGAAAGAGGAAAAGGATGGACCGGGTGGGGGGGATCAGCTCTGCAACTCGCGAGGTTGGAATCGCCCTCACGGAGTCTTTTCCGAAAGCCGATGTCACCCGCGCCTCTAGCGGCCGGGATCGCATCGCTCCCACCCCGCCGGAGAGCATGCCCCGCGCCGTAGACTTCTCTCCGACCCGCCTCGCCCCCTCCCCTTTCCCGACTGACGGGGCCTCACAATGAACCGGACCTAGTTCTCAGCCAAGCAGGCGACGTCACGAGTTGAAAGCAACAACAGACGGCTTCGCATGGTGAGACCGGCCTTCTCCATCACCACCAGCCTCACCGAAGCTTCTCTCCCCAGGGAACTGCGTCGGCATCGGCGAACGTGGGAACTTTTTCTCCTTCCCCCCACCTCCCCGGTAAGACCGACCGTAACCTTTCTACCTGCATGCCGCCCACCGCCTACCCCCCCCCCCCCCTCTCAGCAGCGGCTTCGCACGGCGGCCCTGAAATCACAAGCAAAAAACCCGGACCCGTCCTATTACGGCGCGCGGAGTTACTGTAAACGGGTTTCCCAAGAACTTATATCCATCATGTCATAAAAACACACGTGGGAAATTGGCGCAACCCGAGCGAGATGTCATTGGACGTGACATGCTCACGCACAAACACAACTGTCAGAGGCTCAAGGTTTCCTGCACCCCCCCCCCCCCCCCCCCCCGGCGGCGAATCATAAATCTCTCTCGGGATGGGCCACAAGCGCCGGGACGACACTGGCTGGGTTCGATCGTCTGCTACCAACAAATCCTGCGCGGGGTAATTACAATTACACCCAACGACATGTTCATATGTGCGGGGGGGGAGGCGTTCTCACTTTCTCTCTCCTTCGCCCAACTTTGTCGAGGTGACATGACGTCCATGATATCTGACTGAGGGGACCGAGAGACCCCGCTGCTCCGGGGGGGAGGGGGACGTTTCGATTCACGTGGCAACGTCTTTCTTCGTCTCGGAGTTTGGTCACGTAATTTTTCATGATCTCACGGGCAGCTGACATTAGTGCAGTTGTTGAATGTAATCGACGACGATGCTTTGCGTGCAAGGCAACTGACCTCCTATTCTTTCTCCGTTTTGATGCTACTCTTGGCTACGCAGACCTCGCATGCCACCTGTGGGCTGATCGCTAGTGCCGACACCATCATTGGCTTGGTCGAACTAACTTGCTATTCCTGGGACCGGCTTTTGCTGCCATGAGAGCGGCATAGTTAACGTTGGCCACTCATTGACATCGTGTCCCGCTTCGATAAACTTCGACTTCTATGCAATAACCGTCGCTCTGCCTTCCCCCTTGCGCCTTTCTGGCTTTGGCCGCATGCTGAGGAACACGACCCCCTGCCCTGCCCTGCCACGAAGAGATAATGCAATTCCCCCTTGTGAGAACTGTATTGGGATAAAAAGCGGCGTCGTCATCTCGCCTTCTGAGCCATCCCCTGGGCTTCAAAGAACTTGGCCGGGCCGCGGTTGTCGGGGCCGAACTTCTCACCGGTGGACATGAGCAAGAAGTAGCTTTTACGCACCCCGTCGTCGCTCCGGGCGGCGTCCGACGGCGTTGTCGGACACCCCTCGCTCGCCTCCGGCTCCTCCGCGCAGCTTTCGGACAGGCCGCCGGCGTCGTCGACCAGCGTCTCCCAGAACCGGTGGGCCGGCGTGGCGGCCTGCTGGGCGAGTTCCCGCAAAGAACTCACGTGGCCTCGGCTGTACCAGGCCATCAGGTACCATCTCTGGGGCGCCAGGTACATGACTTTGGTCCAGAGGACGAACAGCATGAGCGCCACTGGCTCTTTCGCCCGCAAGAGTGAGATGTATTGCTCCGATACCAACGAGGGCCAGATGATGAAATGCTTCCATATCCTGGGGCGGCCCGGTAGTGACATTATGTATGTCCTCAGCGCACTGAGAGCTGCTAGGTATACCTCCGTCTCCTGTGCCTGTACGCCTGTTGATTCTGGCCCCAGCAACAAGAACTCCTCGAGCTTGGCGATTTTAAATAACGACGGCCGCAGTAGTGCGTCGTTGCCATCACGCCAATCGTCGGGGTCTACCTGGGCGAGCTTGTTGCGGTTCGGGCTCTTGTACACGTACTTTGTAACCGTGTCGGAGAACCTAGCCGCCACACGCATCACGGTCAAAGAATTTGCTGGCTCAAAGGTGTTGGCTTGTCCCATGATCTTCTCGTCGGCGAAAGGGCGGTAATATCCAAAGATGCCGTTGCACATGGAGAAGACGAACGTTGCGAGCCAGTTGTCCTCGTTGACCTGCGGAACGGCGAGCCTGAAGTAGTTGCTCGCTTGGATGGCATGCTTGCAGGCCATGGAGTAATATCGTTTGGCGTCGGGCGGTTCGAGGTAGCAGAGGTGGAGCGCTGCTATGGAGAGCATGCTCTGATGAACGAATACATTGCGGGTCGCCAGCTGGGGCACCCATCTTGACCAAACATCACACTTGCGGGGGTCTTTTTGCAACGAGAAGGTGAACCAGGCCTGGTTCAGGAAATGATGTTTGAGTTCGGCCTCGTCCGCACGGAGCCTCTCGGCGGGTAACGAGGCGTTGAGCGCGTCACGGGAGGAGGCATGTGCCGCAACTGTGGCCGCGCGGCGAACCATACTCATGGTGTCACCGGATTTATCTCCCTCATTCTCGCGGTTCAGAGTGTCGGCGAGTAGACCGAGATAGCTGCAGTGCTCCTGTCGACGGCGGCAGTTGGCGCAGACAGGTCCGACACAGTCACACTAGAAACGCAAGACGGTCAGCACCGACTCCATGAGATTCTGAGTGTACAAGTTCTGGAAGGATGTGTCCTGTTCGATTGCCACCTGTTCCAACGAGCTTTCCGTTGAACCCAATATTCCGGTAACGTTGCAGACGGGCCACCCTGGAGATGAACACGTTCTACCGGGCGTGAATGATAACTTTATCCATTGCTCACCTTCACGCGACGCTTCTTGCACTGCCGGCACCCGTTCTTCGTTTTCCCGTGATACTGCCTGGAGCCCTTCGGCATTCTATAGATGTGTAAATCGGTTGGGCAGCTTTGTGCTCCGTTCTCCTCGAGGTGGGATCGGCAATCGTTATTCGGCACGATGTTCCGAGTAGTAGCAAAGCGGAAGAGTGGCCTAGAAAGGTGACTCTTGGCGGGCTTGTAAACCGTTTTAAAACAAGTCTACCGGTTCACTGTACGAAGCATCAGAACTTTGGCGCATGCTTGTCTATGCCAGGGGTGCATGGCTGTCCTGATACAAACTCAACTACAACGTTCGCACGTCCCTCGCTATGACAACACAGTGACAAAACTTTGAGGGGTAACGTGTGAGGGGCTGGGTTTGGCCAAAGATTCGGCAATTTGGTTTAAGCATTGGCATACAGCTCTCAAAGGGACCCGGCAGCGAGACGTTATTGCCATTTAGAACGGATCCGGCATCTGTTCGCGCGATACGAGAGACCAGCTGCCGCCCCGAGACTGCTTTTGACCCCGAGATCCGGCTCCGGACAGCCTCAAGGCAGTTGCTCTATTGCGAGGCCAGCTGTTGCTTCGTCTTTCGTTTGGTGGTGGTATGTTGGTCCAGGTCCGTGTCACTACTGGAGCCTGCCACCATCGTGTTAACAAGCCAGATCCGATGCAGATGAATTCGTGCAAGAACATCTGAAGTGTACCAGTAGATGCCTGCGCATGTCCGCCCACAGTATGTAATGAGAGGGCGTCTGCTTGCGCTCAGAGACGAACACTTCTCGAAGCGTTGGCGATTGGTGGTGGGTTGCCACCTTGTCAAGTGTTAGCGTCACCTTGATGAGCATGGCAATGCTTCTCAGGTGTGAAACGATTCAAGAATGTTTCGCGCCATGGCTCTAAGCTTAGATTCTGTGCATTGAGGTGGCGGACCTGCGGCATATAGGCACTCGGTTGATCCTGCCATTCTGCTGCTCTGCCGTTACGTAGGTTGGGCCTCGTCTCGGTCGAAGCATACAGCACAATGGCAGTTCTTAAGCCAGTCGTTTTCGGATGACGTTTGAAACACCTCTTTGTGCGTCGCGCAAACCTGACGGCAGCCGTAACTGTTGTAAGGTCTGCATGGGCGATGCCGTGCGTCGACCGAACAGGCTACCATGCTCGAGCGTGCAAGCATGTTGTTGTCAGTTGTCAAATAGTAACCACGCATCAGGCAAGCCATTCGAGCCTCGAAACCGGCTTCGTGTGTCCCTTCAAGCGGGTTTGACCCCAGGGACCAGCGAAAATGTCGTCGAATGATACGGACATCTCCTACACCTTGATGTTACGTGTAGGATTTTTCACTGACATTAAACACCGAATGATCCTCCGGTCTTCGGATGCGCCGTCTACCTAGCCGTGGCATACGACAAGATATTTTGTCATTTGCAGCAACGAGCCAACTTGACTGAAATGTGGCATGAGGCCATCGACACCGAAGAAACGGCCCAATAATAAAGCTCTTTAGTTGCACATGCCGCCTCAACCTGATCGGTTGTATATTACCGCACCGTCTTGGAGATGACAACCGCTTGGAGGACTGAATTCCGGACGAAATGACGGGCTGTTATCCTTTTCTGAAAAGAGGAGACAGCACCCGGGTAGCCAGTAATTATTGGCCACATGATGACGGCTGTCAGGAAAACAGCCTGAATGCTCAAGGCCAACTCGGTTCAACGCTGAAAGGTTGTTGAAGGTGCTTGATAACAGAGTTCCGTTGCACCGAGTCCATCTGGGAGCTATAGTGGCTGCAGCGGCCAAGCGTTTGACCCTTGTCAATCTGTTAGTCGATAAGCGGCAGGCCGAAGAGTCTGACGTTGACGCGATTGGCAGAGACAAGACTCAGTGGTGGTTGTCGATGGATGGACCAGATGCAGCGCCATGCCGCACATACGACGCGGATCTGCAACCATCCACGAGCCGGCAGGGGCGATTTGCTCGGAGCGGACGATCCCATGAGATGATTCAGCCAACCACTGACCAAGCAAGCAGCCAAACGTTGACGGCAAAACAAAGGCAGGTGTCCAGCGTCGATGATGATGTGATACAGGGATGGAGAAATGGTATAAGCATGGCATGGGGGGCCGGCGGAAAGGACAGCAGCGAATGGTGCTTGGACGTGCAGGTTGACGGATGGAGGGTGAAGGGTATGCTGACAGTCGGCCTCTTGTCCAGTCGCAACACATCAGCAAGTGCGATGGGAGTTTTGCTCGGGCGGTGGGCGGGACAGCAAAAGCGTGGGCTGCGATGCGTGTGAGTCTCGTCGTGCATGTGGGTTTCTTGTTGGTCCAGACACGGGTCTGACTGGGCCATGAAGAAAGGGAGTGTGGACTGGGGGCGTCTCGGTACCGTGAAGGGGTTTGTTGCCAGTTACACAGTAATTGCTGCGTAGTGTATCTATCCGTGGTGGCATCGGTAAAGGGTTGGATGTAAGCAGGGTGAGTTCGCGTCGCCCTTTGCTTCTTCTTTTTCTTCACCGCCGTCTGGGTGCTGGGGTGGTCAAGCCCCCCTGCCTTTGGTTGTGTTAGTGTAAGAAGGGACCTCGACCTACCTACTTCGTAGAATGTTTCCAGCTCTACTGTTACCCGCCCTCGTCCGGCGGTGGGTTTGGTAGGGCACGCGGGTAGCTGCGGGCAAAGCAGGATGATGGTGTGGGATCCCGCCGAGTGAGATGCAGCGTCGTGAGGTTCTGTCATGGCCTACCTACCTCCCTACTTACGGCCCTCGACGGATGGTGATGTACCGAGCAGTGGTTGAGAGGTTGCATGCAACAAGACGACAGTCAGACCAGACAGACAGCCAGCTCATTGCCGGACGGAGCGGAAACCAGAAAGGCAGGAGTGGGGCCGGTCGAGAAGCTTTCCTTCCCAGCCAACTAACTTCTTGCCAGGAATAACGAGGTGAACGAAGAACGAACAAGCAAGCAGTTCGGTTCGTACCTACCTACGTAGTACACCAACTACATGGCATGGTACCTAGACTAATGGGAAGTTGGGGGCAGGCACCGTCGGCAAGCAGGGAACTGGCCCCCTTCCCTTCCCTTCCCTTCCCCTCCCCGCCCCGGTGGGGAAGAGGGTTTGCAGTGTAATCGTAATATCTTTTTTTTTATCATTTATCTTTTCCTTCGCTTTCTACCCTCCACTTTGTCTCCTCCCCCTGCTCACAATACATACCTAGCGGAAAAGGCATCGGGTACCTCCTGCGGGTCACGGTCATAGGCAGGTGCATGATCTTGAGGGGGGGACCTAGTGTAGGTAATTACCTAAGGGAGGTGAGAAAATGTGGGGGACCTTCCAACGGAAAAAGGTGAGTGACGGACAACGAGGAGGCAGCTGCAAGCAAGCGCTCTTCTTCCTTTTCTTCTTTCCTTTTTCTGTGAGCCTGAACTGAACCTCGACCCCACAACCAACCATTGACAAGATGGAGATTTGAGATTATGCAGAGGGAAGGAACGGGGACGGGGACTGTGTATGAATTTGCTCTTCTCTCTTCTTTTTCTCCTTCCTTTCCTTCCTGTCCTTCTTCTTCATCTTCTTCACCTTCTTCTTCGTCTTCCTCAGTAATACGTCAAGTATGCTTTCCTTCAGCCCGATACCAAGGCCCAGCGGTGACCCATGACCGGGGGAGGAGGGAAGGAGCAGAAGCCGGCGTGGTTGGGGGACCTTGACCCCTGCTTGTGACGGAAGGTAAGGTAGGGAGCCCTTCGGCCCCTTCCTTGACCGGTCAACACTCTGGCGCAGCTGCCAGGTGCAAAGACCAAACCCGGCAAGAGGAGTAGAGTATTCGGCAGAGGAAGGAGACGCACATCGTAGGTCCAAGACGTCTTTCCATAGATAGGTACACCAGAGGTAGGCAAGTGCGATGGAGAGTCAGTCGTGCGCGTTGAATGTTGAATAGGTAGGTATTGGATCTTGTTACCAAGTATTATACTTATCTACATAGTACTACGTATCTACCTACCTATGTACATACATCGTAGTTTTACAGTGGAGGTGCATGTACAAAACGTCTACTTACCTCCCTGGGTAGGTATCTTGGGGAGGTACCGGTACATGGTAATCTCAGACCGGGACCGTGCTCACACACACGACGTGCCGCCCGTTGTGCGCCGTGTGCATCGGGGGCTCTTTAGGGCGCGTGTCCCCCAGGCACAAGAAGACGAGAATTGGGCCATCCGGTTCTGTCATGCGTCATCATTGGTCGCGGGCGGCCTGACGAGAGGCAGCATCCATCCCGACTAAGGCGGCGCCCAGGGCAGCCCGGGGCACGTACAGTCCTGTACCACCGACTTTCCGGTTCCCCGTCTCGTCTCGTCTCGACTCGTCACGTCTCTTCTCGATCAGCGACTGCCTCTCCTCCAGAGAGCGAATTCTTGGGATTCGCATTGTTTTTTGTTCTCGCTGTGTTGATGGCGGTGAAGGACTTGGAGAATCTGCGTCCCCCCCTCTTCCTCCCGCCGACAGAGAGACATCGGCGTCCCATGGTTCGTAGCACCCATATTACGTACAGACGTACAGACGTACAGACAGACAGACAGACATACAGACAATCATGTGCAGCGCAGCCTGCTCGCGTCGTGCAGACAGCGCAAACAGGCAAGTGTGCCTCGTCTTCTTCAGCAGAGTGCAACCACCAAGCACCCATCTGCAGACCGCCCACGAGGACACCCAGTGGTGGCGGCCCGCCGCCGACATGTCATTATTCATTACCTCGTCGAGCCGGCCGACGCCTCAGCAAAGACTGCGCCGTACGTACTGCAAGGGGGCGCAAACAGCCGTCTCGATTGAATAAGAAAGGACCGACAGGAAGCAACCTCGGCTTTTAGTGTACCGTCTTCCTCTTTCTCTATTGCCGGCATCACATACATCACTTCCATTGGGGCTTCCGTCCGTCAGCAACGGGCAGCAGGATGGGCAGGACAGGGACAGGGCAGCAAACGCAAACAGTCTTTGGACAGAAACACCACCTCACCACACCAAAGTCGGCATCATCATCATCATCATCATCGTTGTTGTATCATCAGGATGCCTACCTACCTACCTACTGTGTTTACTTTACAGACGGAGCACCACCGTACCTACTTTGCTACCCCAACTCGCGCCTCCATTCCCTCCCCTGTCTGTCTCTTGCTGCTGATACCTACTACGTACTACGTACTATCCGTCTCCTCTCCACTCTCCGCATAATGCAAGTACACTACTTGGTATAGGTACGTACCCATGGGGCAGAAAGGTACGTATCCGCCCTACCCTCCCCGTAAATGCGTAGGTAAGTAGGTATTCTTGTACCTGTAAATGACTAAATGACTGCATGGGCTGAACCTTTTCCCCAACTGTCGCACCAAAAACAAAAAGAAGAAGAAGAAAGAGTCGCAGTCGCATCGGTCCAAGCTAGATAGCCAGCCAGAAACAACACACTACATAGTGCATACATGCAATCAGAGATAGCCCCTCCGACCCTGGCCTCAGGACTGACTCCCTCCCGCCTGCCAGTCTGTCAGTGTACATCGTACCTACCTGTAGTATCCGTACTCGGTACCCATCTTTGCCTTTCCAGGTTCCCGTCACTCTAACAGACGTGGACGTGGACGTACGCCGTGACTGCGAACATTCCCCGCCATTGACATCAAGCACATCACCACCACGCCACACACACTCACACACACCCGTCACCGCCAGCTGGTCCTGCATGTTGTTCTGCAACCCCAATTGCTTACGCGGTGATCTGCTTCCCTCTCCCCCACCCCTCTTCCAAACGTGTTGCTGATGGAACTGGAGGTCATGGCGAGCATGCCATCCATGACTGCCGCAAATATTGTATGTAGTGCACAGATACCATTTTCTCCTCTCGTCTTTTCGGATACGCACTTCTGACACCGCACTAGGTATCTGCCCCCCTGCCTTCACCCTCACCGCACCGCGCCGTGCCGCGCCGCTACCTCGACCGTTTGTGTTGTTTATATGCGTCTTCCAGGTGTGTGTGTGTGTGTGTGTGTGTGTGTGTGTGTGTGTGTGTGTGTGTCTTAAACCAGTATGTGCGCTGCACTACACTGCACTTTGACTTCTCTCCTTCCCCACCCCGCGTTCCTCCATCAGATGCTTGCGACGGCGGTGACGGCACTACACTAGGTAGGTAGGTAGGTAGGCAGGTAGGCAGACAGGCACATGGTATTAATTGCTAGCGGACACGGACTAATTAAGACTCTGCGGACCGCCTCTTCCTGCATAAGCTCGGGGACCCTCGATACCTCCCTCGTAAACTACCTACTTCCAGGTTCCCTGCTTGCCGTCGACGACACCCGGCCCTGTCTCCGGTCTCTGCATCCATTGTAGGGCGCAAAGACCTCTCAAAAGGTGCACATGTAAGCACATGGATGGTACTGCTTGTACGTACGTATGATTTATTAGTTTACACCTCCTTGTAATCGTACTTTGCAGCTTCGACTCGGAGAAGAATGAAAGGTAGGCAGCAGCAACATGAGAAGAAAAAAAAGAAGAAGAAGAAAAGGAAAGAAAAGAAAAGAAAAAGCGAGAGTAAATGAGTCGATCAGCCTTGACGTTGGATATACGAGTACATACATACAGTACGTGCTCCGGACCCCTTTTTCCCCATCATCCGTATTCATCTCTTCGTCAAAACTGAACTGCTAAGCCGAAACTCGGAAGGGTCCCTTTCGAGAGCTCTGACCATTCCTACCTACATAGTACCTACTTGCCTACCTGCTATGTACGTACGCAGTAGTAGAGGTATGGTACGGATACTCTGTATGTATCCGTATGTATGTAAACCAACTAAGTATCTGTACTTTGGCCGTGACTCTGACTGCATCACCACCGAACAGCAAAGCAAAGCAAAGCAAAGCATCGACAAACGATTGTCGCATATACATACACTCCCTCTCTTTTCCCGTCTCTGTGTCTCTCGCTCTCATCCCACCTTTAGAGAAGCATCATCGTCAGCACCGGCAACCACCAGCAACAACGACAGTAACAACAACACCGACAACATCAACATCAACAAATAAATAGCCAGCCAGCCAGCCACTCACCCACCTAACCCAACCCTCAGGCACGGCGCATCGACATGATGGTTTCCCATCAACGGGGACGACACCACACCACACCAACTGTCTCACTAGCGCGAACGAACCTCCCCTGGCATCCCTGTCGCGTGCCGGCTGATTTGCGCCCATTTGCCAGCGGCATCCCCATCTTCTGAGAGGTCACGCACCAAAGTCACTCGCCTCACCTACACAGTACTTTTACACCACCATTACCACCAGTGCCTAGGCGCCTGAGTAGTGTAGGTATGCAGGGGACTCTGGACATGTACCTACGTAGTACTATGTAGATACCCTACGTCGTAGGTAGGTAGGTACAGGTACCCACCCACACCGCAGAAAAACACCATAACCCTGTCCAGCCACCCCCGAGGAAAACCAGGGAGAGAAAAAAAACATACCGAGTGAGGGAGGGAAGAAATAAAGAAAAAGGACCTCTCAGAGAGTGACGGAAGCTGTCACGCTGTTCTGTCAGGACCCGGCCCAGCCCAACCTGACCTGGCCTGCCCTGCCCTGCCACTAGGTACAGGTAACTGCCCACCCCAGTCCACCACCCAACCCGGCAGCGCTGCCCCACCCAACCAGGATCCGACCAGGGGAATCCAGAATAATTCTTGCGTCCGTGTAACACAACAGTGTGTCGCGATCTTCCTCGGCCTCTCGACCCTTTCCTCTTTTCCTGCTCCCGCGTCTACTCCTCCTCCTCCTCCTCCTCCTTACCCTTTCTTTCCTCACCTCCCACCTCATCCCTTCACCCACCGGTTTTTGCTGCTCGCATCTATCCACCCTATCCCTCAGCTCGCACACTCGCTCTGCGCGACGACGATAAGCGACGATACCTTCCATCGTTCGCCCGGCAAAGCAGTCTCGTCGTTGTCGTCGTTGTTCGCCATCCGCACGCACCCGACCCAACTTTGCCCTGCGATAGCCTCGCCTCGCATCCGCCGCATCCCACTCGCCGTCACCCCCGACCTGACCCGACCCGACGCACCACCTCACCTACTCCTAATGCGCACTCTACCCCGTGGGCTTTGAGCTAAAAACTCGGCGCGATGGATCCAAGACAGCAGCCGCCACAACTGCCCTTCTCGCGCAACGCTGCCTCGCAGTACAGTCGCTCGCCTTTCCCTCCATCCTCCAATACGACGGCCAACTCGACCCCGAATCAATCGCCCTTCCCCCCCGTATCCCACCCCCATGCCGACCACCAGCGACGCTCCTCAGAAAACCCCTACTACCCTTCCGGCCCGAGATCCTACCCGCAAGAACCCAACAACCCCGGCCCTCCTCCTCCTTCATCCGGCCACTCTCGGCACCCGAGTGCATCCTCATTACCCCCCGGCGCCCCCCTGAATCGCAACATGCCTCCTCCCGGCTCGCCTCCACAGCCGGGAAACCCCCCGCCGCCGTCGCATCAGATGGGCCATTACGGTCTGCCTGCGCCGAGAGCTCCACCCTTGAGTGTCGGCCACCCGGGCTCCTTCCCCGGCGGCCGTGAGCTTCCCTCGCTAAACTCAATACAAAGGACGGGGAGCACGGGAAGCTCCATGTCGATATCTTCCATGCTGGGAGGGCCACCCCCCGCGAGAGATTCACAGCCGCCCCCGACGCATTACCATCCGCCCGCCACTTCTGCGAGCTCCGGGCCGACGTTTGCGCCGACGATGCAGGCCTCCCCGAGGATGCACTCCGCCTCCTCCGAGTACCAGCCCTTCCGACGACCGCAAACCCCAGACCACGCGCGTCCCTACGACCCGAGAGGCAGCGCCGCCGCCTCGCCACAGGGCGCCTATTCCACCACTCCCGAGGTGCAGCGGTATGGTACGCCACAGCAGGGGTACCACCAGCGAGGTCCGTCGGCGCAGGACGGCAGAGAATCGAATCGCATGTCTCAAGGCCCTCCTCCCCCCCGACCCAACAGTCAACCCAAGTCTTTCCCGCAGCAGAACATGCCCCCGAGACCCGTAGACATGGGCCGGAACAACGGACCCGAGGACATGTATCAACGTCGCGAGGAGGTCCCACGAGGTTCGATGGAATACAACCCGGAAAGGCCAGACTTGAAGCCCATGACTTTCGACGACCGGTACCGGGCCGAGAGAGAGCGTCGGGAAGAGATCGAGTTCAGGGAAAGAGAGCGAAGAGAGCGTGCATACTCCGGGGGCGACGGCGGACGTGGGCACCCACCCCCTCAGGGTGATTATCGGCCGCAGGAGGTACAAAGGGGTCAGCCTCCTCCCTTCAACCGCCCGCCGGAGCAGCGTGAACAAGGACCGTGGCCATCTCGGCAGCAGCAGCAACAGCAGCAGCAGCAGCAACAACAACACCAACAACAGCAGCAGCAACAACAACAACAGCAGCAGCATCAGCATCAGCATCAGCATCAACAGCAGCAGCAGCAGCAGCCGCCGCCGCCACATTTTGACCAGTCCCGGGTGCCTTACGACCCTGCCGGCCTCCATCCTCGTCACCATCATGAGTACCCTCCCAGCTCTGCGCCCAACTACCCGAGCCAGAGTCATCCTGCTCCCGCTCCTCAGTTCCAGCAACAGCCTCCCCCCAACGACCGATACCCCCCCGGTCCCCCGAATCACCTCCAGCAACCCCCACCAGGCCAGCCTGGACAGCAACAGCAACAACAGCCCTTCGATTCCCCCGATCGGCAAAGGATCAATCACCTCCACCCCCAGGCGCAACCGCCTCCCGTGTCCCGACGACCCGGCGAAGAAGGCCCCCCTCCTCCATCGGTCGCGTACAACACACCACACGGTCCCCCGATGTACGATTCGTCCCGTAATCGACCCATGGAAGACCATCCCCACAATAACGGCAACAACAACCAGAGGAACTTGCTAGCGGTTCAGGAGATCAACCGCAAGGGACGCGTCTCGCCAATGCCGCAGGCTGTTCAGGGAGCGCAACCACAACTACCGGGTCCCGCGGGAGAGCCAGGTATCAAGAGCGAATTTGGCAGGATGTTTTCAGGAATCGGAAGCGGTGTTACCGGCCTCGGTGTCGGCAGCCCCGTGACCGCAGGAGCTCAGTTGCCCTACACGAACGCAAGCCTTGCCCGACGCGACGAGACGGACAGCGCGGCGCACGAGTCCGGCCCCGAGGCTGTGGCACCCAAGCCCAAGGGCAGGAGAAGAAAGCTCAAAGAAGAGGATACGAAAGGGGACGACGAGAGCACGGGCCGGCTGACCCCCAGCGGCCGCGCAAAGCGCCCCAAGACTCATGCACACCACCATCACCAGTACGTCCCGATTCCCTCAGGTCTGTCAACGACGACTAACGGTAGTAGCCACCATCATCACCACCACCACCACGGCGCCGATCACTCTAACGCCCCCACTCCCGCTCCCGTCGGCATCACGCCGTTCAAGAACGTCAAGGGCATCACCCCCATCCCTTCCCCGACCACCGGACCCACGAAGGACCTGCCGGCCGCTCATCACCACCACGTCCCCCGGCCGGCGCATCCGCATACCCACGTGAAGGAAGCGCCTGTCAAGCAGGTTGTGCAGAGCCCGACCAGCATTATCCCTCCCAAGCCCAAGACGATTGTGACATCGAAGGCCGTCCTCGAAGCGGTCGCGCACCGGCCCCGGACCCACCTGGGAGACGTGCTCTACGAACCGAAGCTGAAGCCCGCGCGGCAAATACCCAACGTCCCTTCCGGCCGTGGCTTCTCCTCGACCCCGACGCCGCTCCCGTGGGATATGATTAAGGACAAGGAGAACTGCACGCTCACCGTCAAGGTGCCGAAGGTACACCTCACGCCGATAGCCAGAGAGGAGATCACGGCGCGGAGGGCTTTGTGGGGCACCGACGTCTACACGGACGATTCCGACGTTGTCGCCGCCTGTATTCATGGCGGATGGATTCGGGGAGAGTGGGGCGAAGACGTGGATACCTCCCTGCTCGACCTCGATCGAGGCCTCTCTGCCCCCGAGAAGGAATTCCCTGCGAGCAAGAGACGTAACAAGGAGAAGGACAAGGACGAGAAGGCGAGGCTCGAAGCGAACTCGGCCACGTACCTGGACCAGCCGCCCAAGACGGGCCCCGTTCATGTGCCCGCTGACCGCGACATGCATGTGAGCATCGTGATCCTCCCGCGGCTGGAGAAGTACAGCAGCACCACGCGCTTCGGCCTGCAGTCGCGCGAGTACGGCGGGCGGTACAACGGCCGCCAGTCGATCCACGACGGCCTCAGCTTCATGGTGATGGGCATACGCTGGGTCACCAACGGCGCCGGCGCGCAGAGCCGCCTCCGCGGCAAGGGCCGGCGGGAGCGCATGCGCAAGGCGATGGGCGAGGTGAACTCGGCCGGCCGCGGCCTCAACGGGGCGGCGCTGGAGCGCGAGAAGCAGCGCCTCGATAAGATCAGGGGCGAGATCGTCTCCGGCACGTGGTGGAAGAAGGAGAAGGGCCGCGAGAACGACGGCGCGGCCGACAAGGAGAACAGGCCCGGCGATGAGCCGCCGCGCAACGGGACGAAGACCCCCGCAACGAACGGCGCCGCCGCCACCGCAGCGGCGAATGGCGCGTCGGCAGACAAGGCGGACAAGATGGACGTTGACGAGGCCGGCAAGGTCGCCACTGCCGCCAAGGCATGAAGAAAACGTCGAAACGGAGAAAAAACATGTTTGTAACGGGAACGTGACGAAACGAAACGGCGTGTAAGAAAAAGGAAGAGGTGGACAGCGGATGAATATCAACGGACTTTTTTTTCCGGGACAGTAGACGTGTTTTGTAGGAGTAGCGGGCGGTTATAAATACCCATTACATTCGAGCACATGATGTCGGGACTCGCGGGATCACTTGCGAATGGTATCGGTGACTGGTATCTTGCATTTTGTCTATGGTTCACTGTACACTGGTGGTGGTACACCCGGCCCTAACCTGACCTTCTCTCTCTCCCCGCAAGACGTCGTAAACCCGTCTCTGTAACGGAAGACATGTTTTCCGTCTTTTTTTATTTTATTTGTCTCTCTAAAAGTCGGTCACGCGGCCGTTGTAGCTCCAGTCGCCGGCGGCGCCCCAGCGCAGCGGCTCGCGCTTGGGCCCGCCGACCTCGCCGGTGCGGGGGTTGACGTCGCCCTCGAACTCGGGGGGCGCGCCGCGGACGTAGTTTGGGTGCATCGTGTCCTCGTCGGTGGCGGCGACGGTGGGCGTCGGGGTCGCGGTCGCGGGGGAAGGGGGGGCAGCCTGGGAGTCGGCGACGACGGCGTTGACCTGGGCGGAGGCGAGGGGGTCGCTGGAGGGTGTTTGTGTGGAGGAGTGGGAGGAGGAGGAGTCGACGGCGGCAGCGGCAGAGGATGAAGAGGAGGAAGCGTCGTCTTGGACGAGGTGTTGGAAGGCGCTGGAGACGGAGGCCTGGCGCTGGAGGCGCTCGAACTCGGCTTGTTGGTCGGCGGGGAGGCGGGGGGGCGCGGGGCCGCGGGAGAAGGAGGAGGAGAGGCGGGCGGCGGCGGCGGCGGCGGCGGGCGCGCGGTGGGTGATGGAGTGGAGGGGGCGGAGGCGGAGGAGGCGGGACATTGTTGAGGTTCTTCTTTGTGTTTCTGGAGGTTCGATTAGGGTGTGTTTCGTGGTGGTTGTGGTTGTGGTTGTGAGTGTGGTTGTCGTGGTTGCGTGGTTATGAAGATGCGAAGGTGGAAAGTTGAAGGAGGCGAAAATGCTCGGAATGGATTGCAGGTCGAAAATGTCATTGACGGGCTCAATCGGCAGAGTGGACCGACTCAAGCTTGGGCGCTGGGCTGGCTGGGTTCCGGTGGCGGAGCGGAAGGAGCCGAGGTCTGCCGCCATGTGCTTTACCAACTCTGCGTAAACTTTCTTTGAGCTTGCGTCCTGTGCTGTGCACAGACCGGGTCTTGCTTGCCTACAGGTTTCGTGGAAGACGACTCCAATCGCGGTGCTCGTGAACATCCTGGCTACACATTACGGTTCGCAACAACGAGGAACTGCACCCTCAGTCATAACGCCTGAACGATGCTCGCGAAGTCCACCGTACCGAGCAGCCTGCAGTTGACGCAAGCCAGCTGTAAGCAGGCTGGAGTCCACTGACCTCAGGGGGGCCTTACCAAGAAGTTCACCAATTGCCCGCCAGCTTGATACTCGGCATGTGTCCAAATGTGGTGTTGACTGCATCGGGCCTCTGTCCAGTCACTGACAGCTGCGGTATAGTTACATTTTTCCAGACCAAGGACAGGCGGCCAGGCAGACAGCTAACCGTCGCAAAAGGTGGTGTGGGAGCTTGAATGGGAGGTCTTTCTTTCGGCCGATAGCCTGAAGCTGGCATACCGAGTGGTCATCATCCAGCCTGCCAATAGTGTGCAAATGATCGTCTCGCCCCCGCTGCCTTTAGTCGGTGAATCCGACGTGCTGCCTCAAGGCGTCGGCATCTTGCCAAGTACCAATCAAGCCCGGTAAACAACCCAGGTCCGCGGTAAACCAGGCTGCAGGCTGCAATCGTTCCCATGGCGCAGTCTTTTTGTATGAGAAGCTCACCACGTCTAATCCGAATAGGGTGTATGTCTCGTGACTGGCCAGCTGCTTATGCTGGCCTACAGGCGTTGGAGATAAGACCGACGCTGAAAGTCATGACCAACCCACAGCCTGATTTCTCACAGCCTGATATATCCAAAGCATCTCCGCCTAGCCCTCCAAGACGTCATTTCTTTTTCATCCATCTGGCTACCTTCAAACATCTGCAGTTTCTTCAAAATCACTCAAAACATGTCGAACCCGGACGACTACACTGTCGGCTGGATATGCGCCATTACCACCGAGTTCGTCGCCGCACAAACCTTCCTTGACGAGAAGCATGACAAACCTGCTCGCGTTGCTCCTCAAGACAGCAACAACTACGCGCTGGGCAGTATCAGTGGCCACAATGTAGTCATCGCTGTTCTACCTCAGGGCGAGTACGGCACGAACTCGGCTGCCGTCGTCGCCATCCACATGCTGCACAGCTTCCCTAACGTCAGGGTCGGGTTGATGGTCGGCATCGGAGGCGGCGCGCCCACCCGCAAGCACGACATACGCCTCGGTGACATTGTGGTTAGTTGCCCGCGCAACGGCAAAGGCGGCGTGTTGCAGTACGACTTTGGCAAGACGATCCAGTCTCAAGGCTTCAAGCAATCGGGTTTCCTCAACCAGCCGCTGCAGGTACTTCGGGCGGCTGTGGCCGGGCTTGAGGCCATGTACGAGATTGACGGCCACCAACTTAACGAGCACGTTGAGTCGGTTCTCCAGAACAAGCCGCGGCTTCGGAAGAAGTACTCGCGGCCGCAGCCGAGCAGCGATAGGCTGTACAAGTCAAACATCGTGCACCCTCAGGACACGGACGACGGCTGTAGCCAGGTCTGTGGCAACGACCCTTCGGCCTTGGTGCTGCGCCGCCAACGCAACGGAGATGAGGAAAATGACCCGGCCATCCACTATGGGCTTGTGGCTTCGGGCAATCAGCAGATGGAAGACGCGCTTGTGAGGGACAAACTCGCAGCAGAGAATGATGTGATCTGCTTCGAGATGGTAGCGGCGGGCCCGATGAACCACTTCCCCTGTTTGGTCATCCGTGGCATATGCGACTATTCAGATTCACACAAGAACAAGGAATGGCAGGGCTTCGCCGCTATGGCGGCTGCGGCGTATGCAAAGGACCTTCTCAACCAGATCTCGGTCAGCAGGATCGAGGATGAAACGAGGATAGAACAAGTCCTAAAATCACGTTAGTGTGCCGAGTCTTTTCATCATCATGTCTGACTTGTCTAATGGAAGGAAACATGAACAACATTCAATCTACCTCCGACCAAATTGCCAACACTGTGAAGTCGATGAAATCCGACAGCCGTGCCGCTCAAATCAAGGATTGGCTCTCACCTCCCGACACATCCACCAACTTTAACCATGCAATGGAGGTTCAGCTTGAAGGAACCTGCACATGGTTTATAGACAGCCCTGTATTCGAGGAGTGGAAGTCCGGATCGAGGCGGCATCTATGGCTGAACAGTATGGCGGGAGGCGGCAAGACCGTTCTCTGTGCCAAGATTCTACATTACCTTCAAAAGATAGATGGTTGCGCGACTCTCAATTTCTTCTTCGATTTTAGCGACACGGGGAAGCAGAAGCTGGGTGACCTACTCGCTCGCTTATCTTCCAGCTCTATGAGCACGGGGGCGAGGCTGCGAGCGAACTTGACGGCCTACTCAAATCGCACCAAGGACAGCCAGGCACCACGACGCTGGCAAACATTCTACATATCATGTTGAAAAAGTCCAAGAAGGTTTGCATCGTTCTCGACGCTTTGGACGAATGTGACATGCGAGACAAACTACTCGCCTGGATGCAGAGCATCGTTTCCAATCCCGATCTCGACCACGTTCATGTGCTTGCCGCTAGTCGACCTAAAGAGGAGTTTCAACGCAGGATTCCCACCTGGATCGGTGAGGAGAGCTGCAGACAACTGGACAAGGAATCCGTCGCCGCCGATATCCGTTCTTTCATCGAAGACAGATTGCAGAACAGCCCTGAGTTTAAGAAGTGGTCATCTTATCAATCCGTGCTGAAGAAGATCAGGGACGAAGTCGGAGGCGAAGCCGACGGAATGTATGGCTACTGCCCCAAATGTTTTCTCCTGGATGAAATCTTGCTAACATATCAAACAGGTTCCGATGGGCAGCTTGCCAACTCGATAGCCTTGAAGCGTGCTTGGACCGCGAAGGAATTGAAGCAGCTCTCCAATCTCTGCCCCGAGGTCTGAACGACACCTATAGCCGCATCCCCCAGCAAATTCCACAGCAACGCAAGATGAAAGCGATTCGTCTCCTCCAATTTCTCGTCCATTCTGACAGACCTTTGCGGCTCGAGGAGGCCGTAGATGTGGTGGCCATCCGGCTTGACAACGGTCAACGTTGTTTTGACGTCGAAGACAGGCTGCCTTGTCCAGCCGATATCATGCGATTCTGTCCAAGCATAGTGTCTATCACTCGACGTCAACGTATATATTATTGGGAACCCGAAGTGATAGAGCAACTGCAATTGGCTCATTTCTCCGTCAAGGAGTACCTTCTACACCACGATGCACAGGAATTTCGTCACATGGAGGCTAGCAGCAGCATCACCCACACATGTTTGACCTACCTCACCAGTATAGGAGACGACGGAGAGGGAATCTGCAGTATCATCGGGAAGTTTCCACTAGCAGGATATGCAGCAGAATTTTGGATGACTCATGCTAGGCGTGCTGAATGTGTGGATGAAGTTGTGCCAGCAACGGTCAGCTTCTTATGCAACGCAACGACATATGAGCGATGGACCCGGCTGTTTCAACCGGACCTGCCATGGGAAATTTATCTAGAACGCACAGAAGCATCCTGTCTATACTTCGTATGCTTCAAGGGGCTTACTGAAACTACGAAACAGTTAATACTTAGGGGGGCAGATGTCAACGCTCAGGGCGGCAGCTTTAGTAATGCCCTACAGGCTGCCTGTCGTAAAGGCCATATAGAAGTTATCCAGTTGCTCCTAAGCAAGGGAGCAGATGTCAACGCTCAGAGCGGCAACTTTGGCAATGCCCTCCAGGCTGCTTGTCACAAAGGCCATATAGAGGTTATCCAGTTACTTCTAGGCAAGGGAGCAGATGTTAACGCTCAGGGCGGCAGCTTCGGCAATGCCCTCCAGGCTGCTTGTTACGAAGGCCATATAGAGGTTATCCAGTTGCTCCTGAGCAAGGCAGCAGA
>MU843459.1:0-39438 GCA_030867255.1 Colletotrichum somersetense | reverse complement strand
TACGAAGGCCATATAGAGGTTATCCAGTTGCTCCTGAGCAAGGCAGCAGATGTCAACGCTCAGGGCGGCAGCTTCGGCAATGCCCTCCAGGCTGCCTGTCGTGTAGGCGACATAGAAGTTGTCCAGTTGCTCCTCAACTTAGGACAGGTCGACGTCGATTCGAGAGACAATAATGGCCGATCGGCGCTATCGTGGGCAGCCAAGATGGGCGATGAAGCAGTGGTCCAGATGCTTCTCAACACAGGACATGTTGACGTCGATTCAAGAGATAATAATGGCAAATTGGTGTTGTCATGGGCGGCTACGAGTGGCCGTGCAGCAATAGTCCAGATGCTTCTCAACACAGGGCAGGTCGACGTCAATTCAAGAGATGATAGCGGTCGGTCGGTGTTATCGTGGGCAGCCGAGATGGGCGATGAAGCAATGGTCCAGATGTTCCTCAATACAGGACATGTTGACGTCGATTCGAGAGATAAGAGTGGTCGATCGGTGTTATCGTGGGCAGCCAAGACGGGTGATGAAGCAGTGGTCCAGATGTTCCTCAATACGGGACATGTTGACGTTGATTCAAGAGATAACGACGGTGCCACGCCTATTTGCTGGGCTGCCAGGCGGGCCAATGTGGATGTTGTCCGTCTATTGTTGTTACAAGAAAACATAGAACCCGACTCTTGCGACAACAGCGGACGTACACCGCTCTCTTGGGCCGCTGCAGCATTTTCGGAAGATATAACTTGGCTGTATGACGATGACTTCACAGACATCGTATCGTTGCTCGTTGCGAACAAAAAGGTAAATCTGGATTCAAGAGATTGGAAGGGCTACACACCATTAATGTGGGCTATATGGCATGACATTTCGGATACGAAGAGGTTATTCGTCCAGGGCGGGAGTTGTTTGTCGGACACGTGCAAAGCCACATTGGCTTTCGATGCTTTCTGGTCAGATAAAAAAAGCTTTTTGGTCCAGGAAGCAATCAGTTGTGTCGACGCCCACGACTTGTTGGGACTACAGAGGTTGTTTTGCGACTCCTGCGATGAGTGAGGGATCGAAATCGGGCGGGGCATGGCATGATATTTTCTTCGGTGGACATCATGTTTCTAAGTGCAAAGAGGGCCTTGAAATTTGAAGTTTGGAGTACGGTTTCCGTAATTGTTCTATCCATCAATTTTTGTTCACCGGTCGTTGGGGGGGATGCAGCAGCATAGCGAGGCATCTGCCAATGGCCGTCGATCCCCGTCCTTGACAGCGGGTGGCACGACCCGTCGCCCGGATGGGTGGTCTGTGAAGGCCAAGGGGGGAGAGAGGGGAGAACTGGGGGACGGGCGGAGCGTGGGAGGACGTCCTCTTTGTCGCGTTGGAAGGGTCGGGCGTCAGAGACGATGGGGTCATCGTGAGATGGGTCTCCGAGAGGCTGATGTCATGGAGACGCGCAGAACGGACTGTGAAGGATCGATAATGAGGCCGCTGCACTAGGATGTATACCAGGCCGTAGAAGCGAAGTAATGCCACGCCTGAGCAGTCAAACCAACTCAAGGGGAACCCTTGATTTATTCTTCATTATCGTACTTCTGTCGCGGTGATACGCCCTCTTAAATCACTTTGCACTTGGCGTCCAGGAACGCGTCGTAGTTGTGGTTGACGGGAGGAAAGGGAAACAAACCCCTTTACTCTTTCCTATTTTCTCTCTGTTCTCTCTCTATATAAGGTAATACCATTATTAGAATTCCTCTTTGCCTTCTCTTTTTATCACCCACCGGAGGTATCAAGTTTTTCGACGAAATAGGAAAAAGAAAAGTACGAAAAAAACAAATAAGCCAAGTTACGCTGTCGCTGTTGGATGACATTCGTTTCCGTCGTTTCGGCGGTGCTGGGGTGTCGTCGGGACGTGTTCGACTCCCTCTCGTACCCCTTTCATCCAAACATATGTATTTCAACGAGTTGGGTTCCCCAGGACCGCATCGCCCTAGATGTGGCCCTTTCCCACGAACTCGCGCTGCACCTCAATCTCCCCGCTGTCGGCGGTGAAGCGCCTCTCGAGCACCCACCGCGTCTCGCCGCCCTCCTCCCCCTCTTTCACGTACGAGATACTATCCGCGGACCCCTTGTGCTTGTGTCCCATGCCGGGCTGCCGCTGCTGTTGCTGTTGCTGTTGCTTTTGTTGCTGCTGCTCCTGCTCCTGCTGCTGCTCCTGTTGCGGCTGCTGCGGCGTGTTGGGGTCGGTCCGGGGCACCAGGTTCGGGTGGACGGCGGCGTCGGGGCTCTTCATCCACAGGCCCGAGTGGGATATGCTGTTGGAGATGGACATCTCGTCCAGCTCGTCCGTCTCGGGCACCGGGTCGAACCCGGCGGCGCTGTGCGTGAAGTGGGGCGAGGCAATGGTCACCGCAGGACTCTGGTTGAGCGACGGCAGCGGAGGGGGCGGGGACCCGATGGTCGTCGGCATGGACATGGTCATGGTCGGGGAGCCCGCGGTGCTGCCGGCGTCCGACGAGTCCATGTCGCGGCTGCGGACGGAGAAGGACGAGTTCTTGCGCGCGTGGCCGTGGATGCCCAGGATGTTGTTGCTGCTACCGTTGGGCCCGGGCCCCCAGGGCGAGCTTCCGCCCTCGCCTCTCTCGGACCGGGGCGAGCCCTCGCGGCTCGAGACGAGGCTGGCCTGCGACCCGCCCCACGCCCGCGAGCGCAGCCTCATGAGCGCCGATATGCTCATGTTCTCGTCGCCGTCGGCCATCATGGCGAGCTGGGCCAGGCCCGGGCTCTGAAGGCTCGAAGGGCCGGACCCGATGGGAGGGACGGCGAGGCTCATGATCGAGTTACGGTTGGAGTACTCGGACCGCTCCGTGATGGGGGTGAGGTTGGGCTCGCGCGACACGATCCTGCCGGACTTGCTGCGGGATACACCCGAGGGCCCGAAGAAGCCGCCGTTGGCGTACTCGAAGGGCTTCTCATCCGAGCCGTTGGAGTTGTCTCTGCTGTGGCGGCCGCCCTCGATGGGCGCGGAGTAGAACCCGAACTCCTGACCGTACCAGCCGTCCGAGTCGTTGGCAAGGGCACTGGCGTTCGCCTCGGCAATGAAGTCGTCGTAGTCCACGTCGTAGTCGTCGAGGTCTTCGCGGAACCCGCCGTCGTCGTAGTCGTCGTAATTATCGTAGTTATCGCCGTAGTTGTCTTCCTCGCGCGGTAGGCTGCGCGAGGACTCGCCGCCGGGCGACATGATCTCGCTCGGAGGCGGCGAGGAGTCTCGTCTGAACCGGCCGTTGGCGGCGGCCTCAAAGGCAGCGGCGGCCAGCGCCGTCTGGTACGCCTCGACCTTGTCCGGGCCGGTCGTCGAGAAGCTCGACGTCATGGCAGAGGATTCCTGGCCTTGAGCCAGGACCTCGCTGGCCCGCTTCGAGTCCTCGACAGAAGGGGCCGGGAAGCCGACGCTCAGAGACGTATGGCCTGTTGATTGCGACGTGTTTGACTGGCCGGAAAGCTGCGACGTGCCGTCGGAAATCCTCTTGCTGTTCTCTGGGGCGGCACCATCCTGAGCATTGTTGTTTTGGTTGGCACTGTCTTGTGCGCCGTGTTCAGGAGCGGCGGCGGCGGCGGCAGCAGCAGCTCGAGCAGCTTGAGCAGCGGCAAACGCGCCGGGAATGGGCCGCCCGTACTGATCTGTGTCATCCAGGTCAAAGATGGATTCGTCAAAGCGGGAGCCGTCGCCCTCTCCGGCGAACTCTAGCTCGTCCAGAAGACCGTTGTCAAAGTAGAGATCATCCTTGCTCGGCGGTGCAGGAGGGGGAGGAGGCGCCAGCTGCTGGGTCTGCTCGTACGCCGATTCTTCCCGCGGTGCTGGGCTGGCAATGTCCAGACCCTCAATGGCAAGCCCAGCAACCGATCCCGTCGTCATCGGCGAAACGTCGTGGTCCAGGGGCAGACCGGGCGTTGGGACGGGCGAGACTTGATCGATGATGGGCGATTCCGAGTAGGCGAACCCAATCACCCTGCCGTCGGCGTCTCTCGGCGTCGAAGCCAGACCGGCGCTGCGAGGGCTCGCCAACGCCGACGCAGGGTTCGATCGCTGGAAGACAAAGCCAGCAAAGTTCTCCTGGTCGTTGTCGGGGTCGTCTTCGGCGTCGTCGGCGGCCTCGACCTCGACCTCGGGCACAGTGTCCAGTCCTCTCCCGGCCGCGTCGAAGTGTTCCTCGGCGTCTTCGCCCAGGGGGTCGGTGCCCCCGGCGTCAAAGTCCTCCTCATAGCCGTAGTCGTCATCGAAATCGTTGCTCATTGGGATTGGCTCCTCAAACCCGTCATCCTCCATCATGGCGTCGTAGTCAAAGTCCTCGTCGAAGTCGTCGAACCTGGAGTCACGGTTGTGGCTCGGGTCGGGGTTGGACGTCTTCCTCTCCAGCTCGCGCTGACGATGGCGCTCCTCGAGGAGTTTTTCCTGCTTTGCAGCACCCGCCATGTCGAAGCTGAAGCGCGAGGACGTGCTCTTCATGTGGCGGGGCACCGAGGACAGGATGTCCTGGCCGGACATGGAAACATGCCTTGAAGGGGGTGCTCTTGTGGAGGGCGTCTTTTTCGACATGAACGAGGAGGCTCCGACGGACGGTTTCTTCGAGATGATGGAGGCGGAGCTGGAGGACGGAGTACTGTCGTTTTTGAGCGGGACTTCGGGGAGCGGTTTCGAGTCCAGGTTTATGCTGCCTCTCGCCTTGATCGAACCGCTGCCAGATTCAGGCATCGGCTGTGAGATGATGCTGACAGAGCCTGATCGGCCAGATTCCGAAGCACTGCTCGTGTTCCTCCCGTGCTGGAACACCTGCGCCTGTGATGGCGCCGTGCTCTCCCTCGACGACGTCAAACCCAGGTCCAGGTCCAGCTTCTCTTCGGACGTCGGCGGCTGCGACTTGGACACCGAGGACACGGGCGTCGGAGCCGGAGCGGGGCTTGGGCCTTCGTTGTTTGGGAGGCTGCGTCTCGGGCGGGGAGCACTGAAGTCGTGAACGCGCGTACCCCGGATACGGGGGTCGTAGGTCGGTTCGGCCAGCCTATTCCCTCCGAGCGGCAGGGGCGTCAGGTCGGGGGCGTTCTGGCTCGTCTTCCTCCTCGCCAGCAGTGTCGACATGGGGTTCTTGAGAAAAGGCAAGCCTTTCCTGCCCTTGGGGGCGTCGGCGTTATGGTTCGCCAGGCGGGCGGGCTCGCTGGACAGTCTCGTTCCAGCAGGACGGCGGCCGGCGGCGGCCTTGTCTGGGAGCTGCGGCGAGCTCTGGGGATGGCCGTGGTGTTGGAGCTCGGTCGGGGTCGCGAAGGAGATGGCGTGCTTCGACGACTTCGCGGACTGTGGTGAGGGTCTCGCCGCCGGAGAGGCGGTAACTATCGGCGGCGGGGCGGGTTTCGACTTTGTGAACTGAGTTTCGTGGCTGGCACGGGCGACGGGGGAGAGGCCAGCGGGTTCGGGGGATTTGGCGGCCATTTGTTGTAGTTTCTGCTGCTTGAGCTGCTGCTCGCGCTGCTCCTGCTGCTCACGCTCGTACTTGCGCAGGGCGACGCCGCCGAGGAAGCCGGAATCGGGGTTGTAGGGAGAGCGGGCGGAGGAGGGAGGGGCAGGCGGCGGCGGGTGAGGTCTCTGGATAGCGGGCTCTTGCGCCACTATCGCATCGGGGGTCGGTCGATCGAGGGTGGATTCGGAGCCGGAGGAGGTGACGCGGGTGATTGGCGGCAGGGTGGGAGGGAGAGAGGAACTGGGCGAGATGGAGGGCTGGGCTCGCATGCCTGGGCTTAAGGCGGCATCTTGAAGGAAGGGAGAGTGCTGCTGGTGGTGCTGGGGAAGCGAGGGATCCCAGGGAGAGGGCGCCGAGGGCTGGTCGGGGTTTGGCGAGGTGGGATTCGACTGGCCGCGTCGGTGGATTCGAAGGTGAGAGAACATGGTAGCGGGATCGGGATTCCGTGATCGTTGTCTGGTAAGGGAGGGATAGGATGGTTCCGGGGGGTAGGGGGCGCGACGGCGCAGGGGTGGCGGGTGGTCGCAGGCGAGGGAAAGCAAGCAATTACGAGCGGGAGGCGCGATATTGCGGAACAACGAGCGAAGGGAAGCCGGATCCCTCTCTCACTCGCTCTCTCAGTGTGTCTCTGTCTCTGTCTGGAGGCGGCGACTCGGCGAGGGCTGAGTGAGGGGGGGAGGGGTGTGGGTGTTTGTGTGTGGACGACGTCAGCAGCGTCAGTCAGTCTTCAGCTGCGAGAGTGAGACGCGATCATCTCCTTGCAGGCAAAGACGCAGTCATAGTTTGTCCAGTTGTGTCTGGCTCGGGTGTGTGTGTGTGTGTGAGTGTGTGTTTCGGTGTGTCTGTGTCTGCGTCGGTGTCTGTGTCGGTGTCGGTGGGGTGAAGCAGAGGAATTGCAGTCACTGCTGTGCGGAGTGATTAGTGTACCTAGACAGGTAGATTCGGGATGTGAATGGAGAGGGTCTTGGAGCTGTCGCAGGCTATTGGCGACGGGTTGTGGGCGAAGGGTGTCGGTGGAAGAGAAAAGAAAGGACGAGACCCGTCACCCCGGCTGCGAGATGTTTATCCGGTGGGCAGCGAGAGCCAATTGTGGTGATGAGATGTAAGAAGATAAGCATGTGGGAGCGAGAGGAAGAAGAAAAAAGAAAAGCAAAAAAAAAGGGAAAAAAGAGGAAGAAAAATAGCAAAAGTGGTTACTGCGTAGGTAGCAACGGTAGCAAAAAGCGAGGGTCGCTACGGTAGAGAGATAATTAGCTACCTACCTAGACAGACATACCTACCTTAAGGACAAGGTGATTAATTACTTGTCAGCCTGACTGGACTGGCGGCTCGCTACCTGATGCAACTGTTTGTTGTCGCTCGCGTCGTTCCCTGCATTTTGACGCCTTAGCACGAGGTGATATTACTTGCTTACTTGCTTGGGTGGCAGCTTGGCTTGCTGTGTGGGTGGCAGAACCTTGCTCGGCCGTGCGATGCCGCCACATGCCAATCCAGCCAGTCCATTTCAGGCCATGCCAGTTATGACATGCATATGCGTATACACCGGCACAGAGTACGATACATAGTAGTAGGTATGTACGATACATACGATGTGCTCTATATCTTGGGTACTCACTCTTGTACTATTCGTAGACTGCAGCTGCCGCGCAACGAACGAGACGCACGCAAGACGCGAGACGCCGTCCACCTGGAACTTGGAAACTGCGTATGGCACTAAGGTTTCTCCCCAGCATCAGTGTCTTTCTTGTTGGTCTCAGACAGTCAGTGGCTGAACTGAATGTCCAAGACCCTGGTTGACGTTGACGGGGTCGTGCGTCTCCTATGGATTGGCGTATTCAGAAACGCTGCATCGTCCAAGCCCGAGGCACAAGATCGGCATGTCCTGTCCAAGTAGCGTCTTCCTTCTCCGCCGACTTCTAGGACTTTCAGGACTGTGTGTGTTATGGCCGGGTGGTCCTCGATGAACATCATTAGACCATATCCGTACATACATACATACATACCTACATGCCTACCTCGGCTAAGGTAAACAATGAGAGAAGCCCTGGTACGAAGCAGCAATAGGTGAGGTAAGCAGGACTTGCTTGACCTGACCTTGTCTTCATTCTTCCCGTCTACCTAAGCTACCTAGTGTACGTACCTAGACTACCGCGCAGAATCACTCCAGAAAACCCCCTGGAATGCATCTGATTGGGCCTTGCTGGAAATGAAGTGCCATCCTTTTCTTCTTCTTTCTCTTTTTTTTTTTCTTCTCCTTCTATACTGGACAGTACCTCATAGTGGGGGCTAAGTACTGTACACTATCCGTACACTACAAAGTATTCGCGCCCGATACCTTCGCCAGGCAAGGACCCGCTTTTCAATTGCCGACCCCACCAAGACGTGATGCTGATTATGTCATGCTCGGATAGTGTACGTACTCGCACATGTAGGTACGTACATCGTACCCAAGATCCGTACCTACACCTCTTTGCTGATCGCATTCTTACGTGCGGCCAACAGCACCTCTTCGCAGTCGCAGCTTTCCAATATGGTCGTGGGGCCCGCGCAGATCATACCATCATCCCATCTCTGCATCTCCCCAATCATGCTTCCTCTCCTCCGCCGGCAACTAACTGATTGATAGTCCAGTAGTCTCCAAGCACACATGCACCGGACGAAATGCCATGACGGGATAGACACCCGCTGCAGCCAGCCTTTGTCTCGTCTCGTCTCGTCTGGTCTGCATCGCCAGTCCACCCGAATATCACACGCTGGATTGTCCGTACCTCAGACGCCGCCACGATACCTACCTACCTACCCCCACGCATTGCCCATTCTCTGATCCGGACGGAACCGGTCGCTTTTCTTGTGCAGATCGATTAAGACCCCATCCCATTTGCCGACGGTCAATCCCATCCCATCCCATCCCACATGTCTCGACTGCATTCCAGACTCCCATCACTGTCTCATACCTAGCCAGACCGCCAACCCGCCAAGTTGGTTCATCCTCGACCTTCCCGGCCTCCTCCTCCTCCGCAAAGGGAGCCTGCTCCGCAAACTCTCCACTGAAGTCAGACAAGCGCCTGTCGCAGGAATCGCTGCTGTAACTCCTCCCAATCTTCACTGACCAGCCCGCCGCTGCACCACCACCACCACCACCCCTTCCCAAGCTCCAGACCCCCGGAGACCAATCTCAGACCTCCGAAATCTTAAACACCCAGCTATCGTTTTCCACTCCGCTGGTCCGAAATCCGTCCCTATAATCCATCAACCGCGCCTGCGTAACACATTGGCGACACCTCTTGTAGGGGGGGCGGCGCACCTCGACAGGTCCCCCCGCCGGGAGTGTACGTCGGCTCCGAAACCTGGGATAGAAGCTAATCGAGAACTGGGTTCGGAACCTTGCATCCCGGAACTTAGGGGTCTTTTATTCTCCCCGCTAGTATTACTGTGATGTCCGTGTCTCCCAAGGCTTTACATGGCGGCCCATCGCCCATTGCGTTTGGCTCTGGAGGGTTTCTCCCTGCGAAGACCCCTCGAGAAAACCCGCCCAAATCTTTCCGAAGCCCGCGGAATCTCGGGGAGAGAGGGAGGTCTGCAAGTGCCAGGGCCTTCCTTTCCCGCAGCCTTTGCCGTCAAGTCGGGGCGGAAGCTTCCCCATTGGTTCACAGCCAGCTGCCGGCGCAAACACTCGACTGCGATTCCGAAAGCTTACCTCTCTGTTATGTCATCTTCGACGGCCGGCTAGAGGTTGGTCTCGACAACAAACCTGTAATTCCCCTACATACCACGGCACATCCAGGCTAGCTGGGCGGCAACGGGCCGTAGGGCTTGCCTGGTGCTCCGCATTACCCTCGACACGACACGAGAGGCGTTGTTGGGGCTGTCGACGTTGCTGAAGTGATGATCCACCCGACGTAGATAGGTCGAGAGCGATGTTGGCGAGGTCCGTAATTTCCATACGTACGTCGTCATGCCCTCCGTGGGCTCTGCTGTACCAGAGATGATTTAAACCGTCGCTTCGGAAGCTGCCGCAGAAGTTGACAGAGGTTACATGCGATACGCGCAAGAGCGATGAGCTGAAGTCTCCTCGTGCCCGTCGTTAGATCAGCGGCCGCTCGGTGTCGTACTGGTCGATACACTGTCCCAACGCGTGAAGGCAGATAAAAGACATGGTCAACACTGGTACTTCGACGACGGAGAACACCTGAGCTGCTAGAAAAATGCGACTGCGTCAAATGCAGAAGCGATGAGGTCCTGCCTTTTAGAGAGAGGCCGAAAGACACTGTCCATGCTGGAGAGACTCGGGTTCTGGGAATATGGCAATGGCCAGTGCTACGGTCACACATCTTATCGATCCACGGTTTGGGTCATCTACAAAATGCTTCTACATCATGCCGTTATTGCTGCGAATATGTGGGATGTTGGCTTTGTCAGGTGCCATCTGAGCAAGGCTTCGGCCCGTTATCTGTCCCTGTCCTGGTGGAAGCTGCATACTTTCCCCATTGATCCGAACCTGCCTTGGAACCCACGGATGGATCACGAGGCCCCAAAACTACCGCCATTATTACTTTACAGATGTCATACTTCCGCATCTCCTTTCGTTTCCAAACCCATTTTCACTAGCCAGGGCGATTCCCCGGTACTTCGTCACCAATGGCACTGTCCAATGTGCCGGCCGGCGACGTCGCTCTTTGTTAGCATGAGCCCTGTCCTGCCTCGACCTTGGCCGATGCCTTTTGTATCGAACAACCGTCTTGTTAGATGTCTGGTTGTCCTTGTCCAATCGTAAAGCCCGAGATGGTCACTTTGGCCAGTTGTGTGCCATTGTTCAGACTCAAATAGGTGTGAATCCCGGCATATAGGAGTGACGGGCCGCTCCCCGTCAGCTGCTTTCCGCTGCGTTACCTCACACCAACACTACCTCGAACTCACGACACAGCCGGATCGTATATGAACTGGAAGAAACATTACTCACATCTAACCAGAACAAACCCGAGTCGCCCAGACTCAACCACCAGGGAAACCATGTGCATGAAAGTTTTCGCCCTCCACCGCTGCCGCACCCGGGCGGACGGTGGGTGCGACGGCTACTTCGCCGAGTACCTCGAGGACCAGGGCTGCAACCGGATGATGCACGGCGGGCTCCCCCGGCTCGACTGCCGCGCGGTCTGGGCCGGCTTCGAGGACGAGCGGAGCGCCAAGGTCAACCACCGCGACTCGTACGCCAGGCGGGCCCGCCTGTGCCCGGGGTGCCAGCACGCCCGGCGGGTCGCCCATGTCGAGGAGCAGGCGGCTCTCGAGAGCGGCGGCGCCCTCTCGGACCGCGTCCGGGCCCTCGTCGCGGACCTCACGCGGCGGGCGCAGCTCGGCCACGCAGAGTTCCTGGCGCGGGTGTACCACGAGCTGTGGGACGCGGCGCGGTGCCTCGTCGCCGGGCTCAGCGCCCGGACGGACGCCGCCTGGGACGCCATCGAGGCGGCGCTGCGGGAATACTTTGACGGCTACGGCGGGAGCATGGCGACGGCGCCCGCGCGGGTCCTGGTCGCGGCGCTGCGGGAGGCGAAGAGGGTGCTAGCGGGCCACGTGCGGACGAGCGTCGAGGAGCTGGCAGTCGCGCTCGTGGGGCCCAACGAGCGCTGGGAGGACGACCTCGAGCTCGGGGGTTACATCGACGAGGACTGGAGGCGGCAGCGGCAGGCGGCTGTCGAGGCGTCGCGGCGGAGGGCGCGGGACGAGGAGGAGCGGGACGAGGAGCGGCACGGGTTGCGGCGTCGCTGATTTTTGGGATCAAGGTAAGGTAAGCGACATTAGTTTTTTATTTTATTTTTTTCACCCTTCCAAGTACATGAGTAGGAAGGTCAAGAAAGGAAACATTGGGTCCATTAACGCGCAGGGTGATTATATCTTTTTGGGGGGGGATTTTGCCCATCTGAGTTCTCGCAACCACTCTGTACATCGTCGCGGGTCTGGTACGGCTCATCTCATGGTTTCCAGCACCCGTCTGTAGCACACGGGATGAACACGTGGTGGAGCTGTAGTTAGTCGAAAACCTTGTTACGGTAAGGTAAGTCTCTCGCGCTTTTCAAATTTCCGACAGATGCAATGTCCTTGCGTCGAAAACTAAGCGCTTCGGTTGACGTGAAGCACTGCAACTAGACTTGGGGAAAGATGATCCGTTTCAAGGTCGCGCAGGTACGCAGTAATACTCTAACGCGGTCGGAACAACACGTATCATGGCCGATACTCAACGCAATAGAAGCAGATTCCTAGATGGAAACACGTTATCATGAGATCTCACAAATAAACCTTCCTACCAACCCAGGCTGCCAGAGCTTGGAGTTGGACTGTACAAGTACCTTGGATTTGGCCCCACTTGAGGAGTCAGCGAATCAGGAGCTTCCTTGCCGTTAGCCGGGTTGACTCATCTGGTCTCACTCGCTAACAGGTCTAGGTACATGGATTTGTTTCCGAACGTTTGAATCAACCATCTGGGTTACACCAGACAGTCCACATTCAATGGCGTTGTGGCGGAGTGGTTAACGCGGTAGACTCGAAATCTACTTCCTTCGGGAGCGTCTGTTCGAATCAGGCCAACGTCGTCTTTTGTCTTTTGCGGCACACTCGCAACTTGCCCGCTACTAACTAACGCATGCGCTTCTACATTAATTTTTATTCAACCACGCTTGCGTTGGGGTTAGACCGAAAGTAAATTGAACTAGCTTTGTTGGGAGGGAACCTACTACCCCTAGTTCACAAGCAGGGTTCTCTAGAAAGGCAACCTCCAGCATCGAAGCTGTTGTTTCCGATTCTGCCAACGCGGAATCTATGGCGGTGGGGTGGCGCATGGTCCGTGGTCAGCCACCTTACTCATCAATGGGGGGCTGCATCGACCAGCTGCCCATCTCAGCCAGATATCCAGCTTGTCTTCAACACCACTCATAGCAACGGGCAGCTCACATCGTTGCCGCCTGTTTTTTTTTCGTGTCAGTTGCCCAAAAATATGCACTGCTCTTTGGGGTCCTTTGAGAAAGCTGAAGTAGAGATGAGTTGCTTCAATGCTAGATGACATGTTCTGAAAGGCAACCGGCAGCCCTTGTCCCCCCTCCCTCTTCTTTACTCGCACAATGAAGTCAGTCTTCAGTCTGTCCAAAGATTTTGGTGCGTCTGGGTCTTTCCACAAAGGTCTTGTGCTCGGATTCCCAGATCAGGAGGTGAAATACAAGTCCACAATGATTACTTGTTCAGTCTTTCAACTTGGAGTCTGTGAAGGGCCCGATGGGTTCATCGCCCATTATATATAAAGGAACACTGGCACATCGGTTCCATCATTTACTCGAAAGCAATCGTCGTATTCTGGAATCGAGTAAATCACATCGCATTGCACTCTGCCCACCGGCTACAGATAGCAGCTCAAAAAGCCACACATCCGCTCGCCATGTGCAACATCCTCCAGCCCGTTGCAGAGTGCCAACAGTGCTCCAAGGCCGTAGAATTCGAACCCCTCCCCCAACCCTGCAGCCAGATTGCTAATACGCTCGAGTTAGAGATCGGTCGCTGTGGCACTCTCACATCGCAAACGGTCTCGGATCCCCGGGCCCGCGTCTGCGAGGATTGCCGCATCTCCTCCGCACAACTGAAGACGGAAATAACAAACCGTTCCAACAGTGAGGTCAAGTCCTATCCGCTGGCCGACTACCTAGAATCCTTCCTCCCCTCATCTGAGCCGACAGCCCACAACAATGTGGCGCAACAGGGTTCCCTCGCGACAACCTCGTCCGAGGCGGAGCGTCACATCAGGGAAAGCCGAGCGAAATACATCTTTCCTTCTGAGACGGGCTGCGAGGACGTAGAGGACGTCCGCGTCCCCGTCGACACACCCGCCGCCCTATTGGGGAGCAAAGCGCAGCCGCCTCTGCTCGAGACGGTCCTGGACGCCGGCACCCCGGGCGTCCACACGCCGACCCCTCGGTCCGCGACGGTCCTGCGCATCGAGACGCCCTGGAACGAGTCCGCCCCGGAGCGAGCCAGCGACCCGTGGTGGTACCCCGAGATTTGGGGCCCGGCGAAAGACCTCCCCCGGGAGCTGGCGTGCCTCCTCCGCCGCATCCCGCCCGCCGACACCTTCCACAGCCACCGCATCTATGTCTTCCACGACGGTGACGACGGCGAGGGCAAGGCGGAGCAGGCGACGGTCCTGCTAGCCACACCGGAGGAGACGCGGGCGCGGGTCGTCTCGGGCGCGCTGTACGACGAGGGCGCGAGGCTGGTGACGCGCCGGCACCTGGCGCGGGCGCGGTACGAGGAGCTCTCGAGGGAGGAGAGGGAGAAGATGGCAAAGGGCGAGCAGTGCTGCATCTTCCACCCCTGCCGGGTCGCGAGCTGCCCGCTGCTGCACGCCGACGGGCAGCACCAGTCCGTCAAGCCGGCCGGGGAGACGCTGCTCGGCGCCATGGAGAGGGGATACGTCTGGCGCAAGAACTGGGGGGCGCGCACGAGGATCCCTTGCCCGACCTCGGCGGTCTCGAGGAGGCGGCAGTACGGCGGGTCGCGCTCGCCCCCGCGGCAGAGGGAGGAGGGGTTGTCCCCCGGCGCGTCCGGACCACCGGCGGCGCAGCAGACGGTAAGAGCCGACCCCGTGCAGAGGCGCGCACGGCCGAGCTGGCCGACCGCGCGTGTGGGGACATCGTTTGACTAACTACGCGCCAGTCAACCAGGGCGGAGGACGCGGGCTTCTCCGGAGCGCCGTCGGGGCTCTCGTCGACGGCGTACTCCCCGGCACGAAGCGGGAGAACCGACCGGTTCGCGTACAGGGGACGGGTCGGTCGGATCCGGCCGGCACACCACCACCCGGGTGCGCGGAGGGACGGCTCGCCGGTGCCCTTCGGCGAGCGGAGACGCCGCGAGCGAGCTCTATCTCTGGAACCCGGGCATAGTCGGGGGTTGGTAGCCTGCGGTTCTGAAGACGATGTTCACAGGTCGTAATACCGGGATTACATTTCTGACAGGTCCTCTTGAAGACATGGACCATCCGAAGTATTCATTGGTAAAGTTTGGGTTCATCGGTGAGATATTGGAGTCCCAAGAGCGGTGAGTAGCTGAGCAAGGGCACTGAGACTTACGTACAAATTGGGTCCTGCTAGGTGGCAATGGGTTGATTCATTACTTGAAAGCAGACTAGACAGCGTGAGACAAGGCGGAAGGGCAGTGATTAGACAGTATTTACAGTGTCTTAGTTCAGTTATGGGACTATCTGGTTTGCAGCGTCAAGGTGCAGCGCCGGCGTTTTTCACGGCCCCTATGCAGCATCAAGTTGGTATGCTGGTCATTGCAAACGGTTAACTGTCACTTCTCTCGTTCCTCTTCGTTAATAGCTCAATGCTCAACCCCACCTCTATGGCTTTGCCATCACAAGGTGTTGGCATGTCAATCAAGTATGCTTAAACCCGATCGTGACTGACAGCGAGCTTATTATACTCCACTAGGAATTAAAACAAAGGTATTAGTTAATAAAATGCAAAACACATCTGGCTACCCGTGCAGCATAAATCTATTTCGGATGCGAGATTAAAACTGAAAAGCCACCAGCGGTAACCATGGTGAAAAAGGGAAAAAGAATGGGCCCTAACCAGGGATCGAACCTGGGACCTCTCCCAGACTGAGATGTCTTGAACAACCCTAAGGGAGAATCATACCGCTAGACCATCAGGGCCGTCGAGTCTTTATTGACTGATGATTGGATGACAGATTCGTCAGTTTGCTAAATGATATACTCTCAACAAGATATGACCAAGATCGGCCTCCCTGTGTCATTGGACGGGAGGCGTCATTTCGTCCTGCGGGAGGCGTCAAAATCTTCAGCTGAACTCAGCGCTGTTCTATGCGGCCCGACAACGGGATTGTCACCCCTTTAAGTGCACGCTTTAGCCTCCGCCTCTGTCACGTCCACCGTGCGTTGAGTGCCCGGCCTTTCCTCCTTTCTCTCTTCTTCTCTAAGACGCATCCAGACCTACAGATTGGTGTTTGTTGTTGCGGCAGATCGCCTGACACGTCAGTTCTTCTCACTTCAATAGCGTGCCGGAGATGCCAGTGGGTGAAAGATCTTCAGGAGCTATCCGCGCCGCATTCCACTCGGCGTCTGTTACCCAGACGCCCTAGTTCCCCGATGGCAGGCAATCACAAGCAATCCCTCGTAGTAAACAGAAGTGGTCGGGCTATTCTTAGGGGCAAAGCAACAAAGGCCTTATCTGAGCCATGCTGCCGCTGCAAGGGCGCTTCCCAAGGGCGCTTCCACCAACATTTCGCAGCCGCCCAGCCAAGCTCCACACAAAACTCTTTCTTCCCATCACAAGCCTCCGCGTCCACGGATGGCCGGTTGGCTAGCTCTGCGCCATCACGTGAGCGGCAGCGGCTTGTGTCTAGCCCCTGACGAGGCCTATGACGCGTCCTGGACTGCCACCACCGGTCTCTAGTCCCAGCAGCACTGCCCCAGTGGATAATCCCGGCAGAGACAACCCGTAGCAGAATGGGGCTCTTCCTTGGAACTTGAGGACTGTGAGACGGGCAGACCCAAAAAGAAGGTGGGAGGTATTCCAGGAGGGCGTGCCCACTGTTGTCCAGGGAAAGCGGTGATTGTGTTCCCACAGCGGTGGACCGGGTCGGATGGACGGCCTGCCCTCTGGGAAGGGGGGAAGAGTTCCAGGCCACATCCGTACCTGGCAGAGACCTGGCTGGGCTTCCCTTCCCCGGTGGCCGTTGGACGGGCCGCTATGCGGCAGCGGCATTAAGACCGGACCATGAGATGCTGCGAGTACGAACTCTCTAATGAGCTGCTGTTGCACTGCCGAGGAAACATCCTAAGAAATATTGGCAAACCAATTATGCACACGAAGACAGCCGAGGCCTGAAGACAGGACGCTCCATCTGTGATGGCCCCTTTGGCATCCTTAGGAGGCTCAGCGCAGATCATTCGCTTCCCTTAAATAAGCAAATTCCGTACTCTGCCAGATACGCCCCCCCCTTATCGGATGATGTTGCATGTGTTGATGCGGCGATGCTTCCGAAGGGGCTCGAAAACTTCGACGTGAGTGTTTTTTTTTGGTCTTTTTTTTCAGGTTTGCCGAACGGTGCATGCTCACCGCATGCTGACTGAACAACAAATGAGATGAGTCGGCATTAGGGGGAACGCCACCGTAGGTAGGAATTGTCGTGTAACGTCATGGAAGATGAACAGTGACGATACCCGAGGGCCTCGACTTGTCTTCTCCCAGAGACATTTGGGTGAGAGATTTAAGTTTATGCATCCAGGCGCCTCCACCGGATCTCCACCGGGGGAAAATAAAATAAAAAAGAAAACGAAGAAAAGAGAAGATGTCTCTGCCCGCCTCGAACTTGGAAAATAAAGATAAAAATTGGAAAAATAGCTCGAGAGGCTTGGAGGCGAAGACACGAAATTGCATTTAGTGTACAGATGCGCATCTGTTCAACCTTTTCAAGCATCTATCCAGGCCATGTACAGTACTTTGCAGAGCAGTGCGTTCGAGCAACCTGGAACGGCCCGGCAAAGTCTTGCTTCCTGCAAGCCGGTCCGCGCCCACTGCGGACGGGCGGCGTCGATCTTCCCGTCATAGCATGCCCGTCGTCGTGCAAAGTTGGAGTTCGTGGTTCCCCTCCCCCCTCCTCCAGGGCCAAGATTCGGGTAGCATTTCCAGGTTCCAGGCCCGGCGCTGGAGGTAAGCTTGCCAGCTTCAAGCACACTCTCACACCCCCCCGAGCGGGTGTACCTGGCGGCGGCGGTTTTTCTTGCCGGCATTTGGTGTGTGTGTGTGTGTGTGGGATGGACGGGGTGGTGGAGGCCTACAGGCTTGTTTTCGTCTCTCTCTCTCTCTCTCTCTCTCTCTCTGTCTCCTGGAGAGGCTAGATTTGTGCCATTCCGGAAAGTTGTCAGGTCCGATTTATGTTCCTTTTTGTTTCTGTCCACACCCAATGGGACATCCTTCATACCAAGCAGGTCCAGTTTTGGGTTTCCAACCTCACCTCGCCAGTCGCCAGTGGCAGGTTGCCATGCGACCCGGTAATCGATGCCTGGCTTCTGGTTGGCTTAGAGAAATGGCATGCTGCGGGACAGAGGAGAAAGCAGGCCGGGTATTTGCTAGGACCAGATCCGGGGGACCAAGCTTTGGCTGGCCATGGCCCTTTTGGAATTGGTGTGTGTTGTGAAATTACGTTCCCCACCCCCTTTTCCTGCATCACCGTTCAATCCAGCCCTGGCGCCGGCGGTGCACCATGATCCATATTCCCTCCTCCACCCTCTTCGCCCTAGTGGTTCCTAGCAGACTCTGCGCATCTTGGCTGGCCGGAAGAGGCGTGTGTGTGTGTGTGTGTGTCTGCCGTTCCTCTGACCGTGGGAAACTGAGATTGCGCCTGGCCCTCTCTGGCCCTGGAATCAACAACAGGGCCCCCCCCAATCCACATTGTCTACGCCCTCTCGGTCATCTTGCTGGGGCCAATTACCCGTTCTGGGTTCTGTTCCTGGCGAGACAGGGTTGTTGGCGGCGGATGGTGGTCTGTTGGTGGTGTGCGATAGAGCAAGACACCGGTCCCTGGTGACGACGCCCCTGCCGATACGCACATTCCCCCTCCACGATTCATGTCTCTCTCTAACACATCACACATGAGGGCGCATCGAGCGAGATTATTTGCTTCCCCCTTCATAATGGCCCTCATCTCCCCCCTCCGTCTGCTAGTCTGTCCCTTGTTTCTTCGTTTCTGACACCACCACTCTCTCTTTCAAACCAATCGTCCAAACTCCGCGAGTTATCTCGATAACCCGCTGTCATTCTTTTCCGGACGGGTCAAAACAAGAAAAGCGAAGAAACATACACACAATCTGCATTCTTAGCTTCAACGAGATAAACGATTCTCTTCACGAACAAAGTTATTCGAGACCTGCATAGTACCACCACAAGTCGTCCAAGATGCAGCTCGCCAACACTCTTGTCATCCTCTCGGCCGCCCTCACCGGCGTGTCTGCCCACCCGTCCCTGCACGGCCACCAGCACTTCCACGAGCGCCGCACCGTTGACGGTCTTGAGCAGCGCGACACCTTCTACAAGAACGTCCAGCCGACCGATCCCGCTCCCACTCCCACTCCCACCGTCCCCACCCCGGCTGCCCCGGCTGCTTCTACCCCCGCCGCCAGCTCGCCCGTCGGCGAGTACGTCCCCTTCTGCAACGGCAAGAAGACCACCAAGCGCGCCACCCTCGCCCAGATTGCCTCCGTTGGCAACATCGGCACCGAGGACGACTGGGGCTGCAACATGCAGGTCGTCGCCGACTCCATCGTCTCCCTCTACAACTACACCGCCACCTTCACCGCCAGCGACGGCGACTACTCCTGCTCGTGCTTCAACAAGATCGGCCCCAAGGGCCTGATCGACGGCTGCTGGTTCGCCGCCATCACCTTCTCCGTCAAGGAGGGCGAGCACAAGAACGTCGCCTTCGACACCGACTCCCAGGGCTCCTGCTCCTGCGGCCTCGGCCCCCAGGTCCCCAAGACCCCCATCGGCCAGTTCGCCGGCACTTGGCTCGAGTTCGACTGGGGCTCCGTCGCCAACGGCGGCAACTCTGGCGCCGACGCCTCTGTCCTCGTCGCGGGCGCCTCCGGCCTCAAGTACCCCGGCATGAAGGTCGACGCCAACGGCAAGACCTGCTCCTGGGTTAAGTCCGACGGCTCCAACCAGGACGCCTACATGCCCGGCATGGAGGCCGCGGACGGTGTCGGCTGCAAGGGCTACTACACCGGCCACCTGGACGTCACCCTCGGCGACAAGTTCTCCACCTAAGCGAGCGGGCGTTTTGCCCTTTCGGCTTGGTGGTGTTGCGGTCTTTTTTTCCCCTCATGCTGGGTGAGTTTTTCGTCGGGGAAAGGCGGTATCTCATCTCCCACCAATCCGCCACGATGACGAAGCCCGGCAATTTTTGAATTCTAAGAGCTTCTTGACGGCGCATGGGATACCTCTTTTCTTTCCGGGCACATATTATGGTGGTGCAGCCTTTCTCAGCTGCCGCTCCTGGCGCATCACCAGGCTTTTTTTTTTATATTGGTTGGACATTATGCAGATTCTTGGGGATATGGGGAAAAGCGTTACGAACAACAGGATTGGTCAAGAGAGCCGCTTCCTCCAAGAAACAATAGTTACATAACTACTGGTCCCTCTGACCTATCCACACATATACCTATTGTCTGCTTCTCAATGCGACATAAAAACTCACCCTTAAAAACTAAGCTTCCCCAGCCTTGCTTCTGGTTCCCCGTGGGATCTGCGAGTGTGTCGTTCATCCTGTCATTTCGTCTCAAATAAAGGTGGCGCGGTTGTCATCAAGCTTCAAGTCTGTTTCAACTGGGTCATGGGGGCTTGCAGAACCGGTAAACCGGTAGCGAACAGTCTGAGCTAGCTAGTTCTAACAAGATCTACGCATGTCGCTTCATGATAGTCCGGCTTGTTCGGTAGACACGTCCACTGCAATGTGCAATCTGTTGCAGGCCCCGGGCATTCATTTCACCAGGACAATACCCAGGAGCTGATTGTAGGATTCTGACATACAACACGCCTGTTAGTATGAATGGAAGCAATGTCGCAACCAAACATTCACTATGGATAAAAGCCTGGTAGCCTCGCCAGTCCATCATCAAAAACTTTAGCACGCTTCAAGAGGATTGCTCTCTCACAGGCAACGCGACGCAGTAGCGATAAATGCCAGTTAGGATATTGCGAAGTACACATTGGGCTGACTAAGGTTGAGACTAGTCTGCGTAGCGTGTTGCAGGACGAGTCCACAAGTAGCTAAAATTCGAGGTGGTCGTGGTCCTGTGCCCTTGATGGTTTCTTGAGACCGTCGATGTGAGGTGGCCAAAATCTCATGAAGAAATTCACTGTTGGACTCCCAACCTTGCTGCTGGGCCCCATGCCCAGGCCTTGACGCCGAGCGTCCTATTTGGCCTGTCTCCTTGCAGGAGCACCACATGGCAGCCTGGTTTTCATGTTTGTCAAAGGGGCTTGATATTGTGCTGCTATGTTTTCCGTGATGTAATGAGGCCATGTAGAGTTTGCAGCATACCTTCAATCGCAAATATGCGGCACCCTAAAGAGCGTGACGTCTGAAATCTGAGGGGCAGAGACACTCACTTGCTGGCTGGCCACAGGACGCGTTTGCCATCACGCCGCGTTGGGAGTGCGACCTTCTGTCGTATGTTTCCGTCACAAATCCAGCAAAGTCCTCTTTGTGGTTTGATGCCCTGCTATTCCATCTGGTGATCAACGCCGTCATAATCAGAAACGGATTAGCCAGGAAGGACGAAGTCGGGCCGCAATGTGATGAGCCCTTCGAAAAAGTCGAAACGAAGCCGAAGCTTTACGTCAATCGAAAAACGTGCATGACTCTGTGAATTTATCTGTAAAGTGAGTTGGGCATTGCAAGACGGCCTCTATAATAAGTATATATAAACAGGTCGATACATAGCGGAGCCATGTCAAACATGACTGCAAGTGTGTGACCATCTTGTTGAGCGGCCGTTCGTCTATAGTTTTGTGCCGATTGTCATGGAATGTCGTAGCATATTCAACATAACTAACAACTGCTCATTGTGATATTCTTTTGAGAACTGAACATTATATGTGTCGCAAGGCCCGAACCTGGTACAAAACGAAGCAACTTCAGCCAGGTTACCGACTTTTCAGTTAGTTCGGACCGTAAGAGCCCTGCTTGGTTCGCCATTTTCGACAGTTGAATTACGTAGCGAATATGCTGAGAACTAGGCTGGAAATATATCCTTCAATTACTTGGCTTGTCTATACAGAGTATGATGATGTCATGACTGCGACATAGACCAAGGATCATCATCGTGTCTCCATCGAAAGAAACGCCTACCACAACGCCCAACGTTGGGAGTCTCGACAATGTCTCCATTGTCCAATCGGCACAGTCATTTCCAGTTTTACTACAACGTAGTAAGTTACAGCAAAGACGGTTAGAGGTTATAGAAATCATTTAATACATAAATTGAAGACGGATCTCACTTTCAAAATCATTCTGGCCATTGACGCAATAACATGTCGGCGGTAGGATTTGCAGGCGGTCCTGGGTATATTTTCCCACCACATCGCAAAGTAAAGCGGTTGATGGATGTAATGCACTTTCTTGAGAGGGGTTAAGTCTTTCCGAATGAGTTAAACGTTCTAGTCCGACGAACCCGAAAACTCTAAGCTATGATGTAATAGCAGTATCTCGAGGGTCAAACAGGTAACCACACAGACCCGCTACGACTCCATGCCTGTGACAGCAGAACGGCCTGTTCTCCACGGACATCCGTAGATAAAATCTTCCCTCGACACCACAACTACATTAGCCTGGAGATACATTGCCAAGTCAAGATCTAGATCGGCCTTTGCTAGCTCACCGCGATCGGAGACCATACCCTTACACGAACTACCCGCTTCATTGCTGCACGCTCTGTCACAAAGGCGAGTCATGTTCCTGTCAAACAGCCCTCCCGCAAAACCCCTTCCCCGCTTCCAAAACAATACGCCTCTGGACTCCACCTTCGATAAAGACATCCGCGATACGCATCTCATCTATGACTATGACGCCAAAGACGCCGATGGCAGGCCGGAGAAGTGGCGTTACGAGATGTGGTTCTTCTCCGAGGACCGCATCGTCTACGCAATCCACGGCGGGCCGATGTCGGGCCGCGTAAATTACCAGACAGCGACGTACCAGTGCATCCGGCCTGGGGAGCTCTGGCAGGTCAACTGGCTGGAAGAGACGGGAACCGTCTGCTCTCTGGTGTACGACATCCCGAAGCAGAAGATCTCGACTCTCATCTCGTTCTCGAGGGGCCACTGGGAAAACCCCGGGGCGGCGCACGGCGACAAGCGCAACCCGGGAGATTTTGCGCGGTGGAGGGTTCTGTCGAGGTTTGGGAACCATACTGAGAGGTTTATGTTATCTGAGCAGGCGGACATCATTGAGAATTTCAAAGGAAGGGGGCGTCTTGAACCAATCAAGAAGGATGCGCTGACATTCTGAATGAAACCATACAAATACCAACTGAGAAGTTTCCAACGTTAATTACACGTACTGTCGAACTACTGCTCTTACCAGAATTATGTGTGGAAATACAGAATTAAACACTCATAACGTTTGCAGTCTTCTTAAACTCTCAACCACACATTGGTGGGCGGCAAAACGTTCATAGTTGACCGGACCTTTCCGTCTAACTTGATCATCCTCGAGGGATTGGTCGAACTATCTCCACTGACAATGCTCTCTTCCTAAACAAAGAGCATTGGAGCTATGTCTGCTTAAAAGCATAGCCCTAGCTCATATATACTCTAGTGTTCACTTGGCCTGTGTTATCAAGACCGGCGGCTGTGTGTTCTTGTCTGCTTGCACGCTATCCGAATCAACCGAACAATCATTATGTATATACGCATTCTGCTTCACGAAGACACATTCGGTAAACAGTGTTTCCTCGGGCGCTGAGGCAGCATTACCGGCTATTTGCTTCTTCGTCTTCTTCTACAAGAACGCCACAACAAGATGGGGTCTACAAGGCGATTATAAATCCCGGCTACCATCATTAAGCGTTTCACTCCAGTCGATATACCCATGCCTTGTCGAAGGACAAGGTCCCCTTGGCAAGATCCTCCCATGCCTTCTCGACCCCATTTGCGCCCCCCACCCCGCTTCCCCATGCCAGCTCAAGATCTCCGACAACGTTCTCTTTCAGGGATCGCTCAAATGCAGAGACGTTTTCCTGGTGATAATGCTCGGCGCCCTCGGCAGCGATTCCGGCGTCGACAGCACCCGTCGTATTGAGCTGGACGGTACCCCATTTCTTCCACGACGCCATCATTGCCATCATCTCGTCCCGTGACAAAACCTTGGGCTCAGCTCCAACCACAATGTTGCTAATGACTGTGGACTCCGGGAGCCCTGACTTGATAGACTCTAGCAGCTTCCCAGTCGCTGTAGGGGGGCCTCCAAAGTCCGCGACAACAACGCGCTTCGGTTGGAATTTAGCGATCCATTCCACGACGTCCTGTGAAACGAGACTGTCGTAGTTGACAGCCTTGATTTCGAACTCAGACTCGAACGCAGGCGTCAAAGACTGCGGCACAGAGGTGGCCTGGAGGAGAGCCAGCGGCCCGTTTCCTGGCTTGCGGTTGCGAGCCAAGTTCCACGTGAAGGACCTCGCCGTTCTGCTCGCCGCGGATAGACTGACGACCACAGCGGAGCTCAAATCCGCATCCTGATCAGTCCATTCCCCGGCTCCCTGACCCAGCGGATGGACTGGTTTGAAATCGGTCGGGTAGGTGAACCGGTTCAACACGTAACCTCCGTTCCAAGTGGCGTATACGTTGGCGAACCACGCCCTGAACTCTTCCGACTTCACCGCCTCGCCGACGAGGTTGTAGTGGTTGTACATGCTTCCCAGCCCCTGCCTGTGCTCGCTGATCTCACGAAAATGACCAGTGGGCTCGGCCGGCTCGAATTTCATGTCGAAGGGATGCGATGAGGTGGGCCAGAATCCGTACAGCAGGCTGCCAGTTGGGATGGCATCAATAGTTGATTCGAGCACCCTTGCGAAGCCCCAAGCCGGGACGATACCCCACTCATCCCGGTTGTTGTACGGGGCCGGCCCGTCTACTGGGACGGGCCATGTGCTCCACCACTGTAGCCTGTCGCCCATTTTTGCATATGTGAAGTTATTGGCTGTAATGCCAATCAGTGCTGTGCGTATGCGGATGGAAGAGGCGGCGAGTCGGGGCATTGGGATGTCGACGGCGAGGGTCTCATGTTTGGTGATATCTCGCTTGGAGATGACGTGGATTTCAGATACCATTTTGTCAGTAATCTTAGAGTATAGTCTTTAGTGGACTGGAAGGCTAAGAATTAATCGAACCGAGATTCTTGACTTTGATGTTGAATACATAAAACACAGTTTCCATGCCATTGGTGGGAACGTATTATAAACATTCCTTTAACCGCGATTGAACCCCACAACTTGGAGATGAGGGGTAAGGCCAAGGAAGTAATCGTTTCACCCAACCCACTAATAGTAACGGTATGCTATAGAGGAAATAGTGCATATATTGTCGTAATCGAGGCTTATGATAATGAAAGCTGACAGGCTCGCTGGATTGAATATAAGACGAGCAAAAAAATTAAGTCAAGGGAAAACATACAACACCAGGTATTCGCTGGTCGTCACCGACCCAACTACTAGTCCGGCCCTCATTGGCTTATCTATGGGAGAGCGGACGGGATCCCGAGTTCTCCAATGGGTATGGTCGTATGTGATGAATTCATGGAGTTGTAGAGACTATATCGTGAGCGCCTGGAGAACTACAGAGGAAGCCGACACAGCACCGCTTTTCTCCACGAGATCCCAGCAAGGATGCCGATGGGTGACTGCCATTGGCGTGCTTTAAGCAGTTGCCAGCCATATTGTGGGGATATCGGCTGACCTCGCATGCCTGAGGAACCGTAATCCTTGTTTGAATGGTTCAGCGATATGGCCTTGGGGACGTAACCGCCGCATTTCAATAATGATGGATGCTAGCAAATCCGGCACACTTTACACTGAGCTACCCACTTAACTCTTCAAGCAATTCCACCTGCCATCAGTGGCTTTTTGCGCTCTCTAAGCTTAACGATGACTCAATTCTTTGACTTATCACCCCACCTAGATCAAATCAGCAGCACTATCCGGTTGGCCGAGCTAACGTCATGTCAACAGTGGAGACATTTGACAAGATATCTGACGTGAGAAACTAGATACGGAAAAGTGCAAGATGTCATGATCGCTTGCGTGTGATTGCTTTGAAGTAGTAACTACTTGACCTGATCCTCTAGGCCGTTCCAAAAGCCTTCTGGTGGCCGACCAAAGTGAACCGGTAGTGGACCTTGTTCTCTTTGACCCGCTCAACGGCTTCTTTACATCCCTGCTCGGATATGTCGATTGTCTCGACCCACGGTGCGATTCCCTTCTCCGCAGCCAGTTTCAACAAAGCGTTCATCTCCTGGTTGTTTCCAATGTGGCTACCGGACATTTTCGCCGAGTTCGTGGTGAATAGGGCCGCAGGGAACTGAGGCAGAGGCTTATCAGGCAGACCGACCATGTGGAAGTGTCCGCCGACCTTGAGTGTGGACAAGTAGGTCGAGAGGTCGAACTCGTTGGTCATGTCGGAGCAGTTGAGCATAAAGTCGAACTTGAAGGCATATGGCTTTGCCCAATCCTTTTCATTGCTGTTGATCACCTCCTTTGCGCCGAGCTTCTTGCAGTCGTCGACCTTATCGGGTGAGTGAGTGACGGCGTACACCTCCGCGCCGAGGGCCTTGGCCCATTGGACGCCGAGGTGACCGAGACCGCCGATACCGACAATCGCAACGGTCTTGCCGGGGCCGACGCCGCCACGAGCGAGCGGCGAGTACGTCGTCAGACCAGCACACATGAGAGGCGCGGCATCCTCCGACTTTATCGCATCGGGAATCTTGAATGTGAAGTACTCGTGCGAACGAATATGGCTGGCGAAGCCGCCGTGTGCTTGGCTGCCGTCTTCATATGTCGCATTATACGTGTCTGATAGAATGGTCAGTCATTTGCCACTAGAGAAGATTCATTAAAGGCTTATACTTACCGACCAAATGAGGACAGTAGTTCTCATTTTGGTTCTTGCACTGGTCGCATTTCAGGCACGCCCACACCTGGGCTCCCACACCCACTCGGTCGCCAACCTTGATCTCTTTTACACTCTTTCCGACAGCGACTGCCTTGCCGACAACCTTGATGGCGGTTATTTATCACATCAAAAGATTCAAGTATGGGATATGTAAGACATACCTCGTGGCCGACACACAGGGGTCCCTCGTACTCACCCCAGCCTCCGGTGATAGTGTGCACATCGGATCCGCAAACACCACAGCACTCGATCTGAACATCAATGTCGTGGTCTCCAAACGGTTTGGGCGTAAGAGTCTCTTTCTTGAATTGGTTCCAGCTTTTCGGGCCTGCCACGCAGAACCCTTCAAACTTCTCGGGATAACTCATGTTGATTGTTATTAGTTGGTAATCAAAACTTTGTGTTTTTTTGAAGGGACTAAACCCTGATTTCCGAATGCAAAAGACAGACTCATCTGTTTATATAATTGTGAAAACTCGCCATGACGTCTCGATTTCGCAGATTTCCCCGCCCAAGCTGTCTGCTGGTTAGACTTCAGACCCAGGCCTTCAGAGCCCAGTGCTCATCATCAACCGAGGGGGTTTTCATTCGAATGACGTCTTTGACATGTCGTTCGGCTTTCGGCCGGTATGTCGGATCTCGCGCTAAGGCAGGAGAGAAACTCCGGGTCTTGATAACTGAGGCGCTGGATAAGGAGCTAACTACCACTTGGCCCCTTAAGGTAAATCGATTGCCGGATTGGGCGACATACCTAACGCCTTATGACGACAGACTTCTCTCACTACCGCGGCTCAATGTCCCAATTATGCAGCGTAACAACCTGGTTTCCCGGCCTGGTAGATGCGAATTTGCCGATCTAGATTGAAAGTTCGATCTATAAGGAAAGCCAAAGCCCCAGTTCAGAGCCTCACTCGGGCTAATATATTTGAGACGTTCTCCTCGGGAGCCTTGACCATTGGCCAACTGCTCACCTCCAATGCGGAAGAGCCGAGCTATCTGAGATACTTGGAGTATGCGTGACGTGTTTCCAAAATGTGCGTGAAGACAGTACTTGCCGTCCTCACCGCCCAGCCGGTTTGTGATGTTAAGGAGAACAATCTGCCAATGAGGAGCAATACTTACTCCAGTAAATATATTTGGCCCGTACACTATGTAAGAATCTCGATGGCTGATTATAGAAGTCGGTGAGCCGATATCAAGGCTTATGTTTCCGCTTTAGTTCAGACTAAATGCCGTGGAGCTCTGGGAGAGCTTTCTTAGCAGTCCCCTCCCCAAAAGCAAACCTACACCGCCCGGCTTAGATTGGCCCTCTAAACGCTGAATTAATGCTGAGAGTTTTACTCAAGTATCTTTGAATTCAGCCAAAATCAATGAAGTCACTTGTATTACTTACTCTGCCAGACCCTCTCCATCCGGTAGGGGGAAGGCCAGGAGGTGCGACGTAGGCTGCTGACGGTCAAGCCGAATTCGAAATGTCCGAAACCATATTCAACCCGTAATGAAGTGAACTGGAGAGTTAATCCCATGCTATAAATTAATAAAGGCGAAACGGTAGTTGTCTGTGTGGTTGATGGTTCACTTTGGCACGTTTCTCACCAAACATCACACAATCCCCACAAGTTCGCCCTTATGTTCCATGCAAACTCTGGAGAACTGCTCGAGTCTAGACTATTAAGCGTATAACTTAACTGAGATAAATACAAAATGCCTAGCCTCTTGGCTGAAGGGTTTGACCTATTGTCGTGTGCGCTCATAGGGCACCCCTTCTTGCAAGGTCGCACCATTTAGACTCGGGCTCCTGACGACCTTGTGCTCTTTTCAGCAATTGATTCAGTGATCATAGCTTGCTTGTAGTAAAAGACTGGGGATCACTGCTGGAAGTTCACATTGAGGTCCTAATTCCCTTTAACCTTACTCTATCCGGTTCTGGTATTTCTCCGACTGCCACCTGACGCCTGTAACCCGTTTTACTCATTATATTGACAAGCAATGGTATCGAACCAGGTGACATGAGTTTACTCCACCTGAAAGTCAAGATGCTTCTTGTAACAGAAGTCAATCTCACTATCGATTTCCAGATGACGGTAAACCTCTGCTGCTGCGAGTGTGCATGCTTCGGGACTTTAGTTCCCTCTTCGCTGAATGCCTGATTCTAAGGCTTGTTCCCAAATCTCATCATATGAGAACTGTCATGGTTCATAGAAAAGACAGATTCTACAAGATGTCATGACGTACTCGGTGGCGGAAGAGGGCAAAAGTAGGCACGATCTGTCATTGCTACCTGATGGAAGCCTGCCTCGTACAAATGCAATATGCCACCTACCTCAGTGAATCTTCGTCTGGCAACAACACTGAGCCCAGAAGGACGAGGTGCACAAGATGGAGATGGGCACGATGGCTACTTCTTCCTTGCAGTTTTCACTGCGACTGCTACTTATTCCACAGTCGCAGCTGCCGTTCGGTCACTCCTTCTGTTCAGTTTCTCACTACGCACACGCCGCCATGCTCTTGTTTGTTTACACCATCGCGGATCCGTGTCACTTCGAAAACTTACTACCTAGCCTCCTTAAACAACAGGACATCGACCTCAGCAACGTCAACCTTTAATCGGGTTCCAACAAACACAGCTCGTTTCTTCAAGCCTCCTTTTTATCTTGCAATACAAACACAAGTGGTAGAGCCAGCTCCTCGTCGAAGTGACACGCTACTCTGCCCTCCCGCCACCGCCGCAGTCACACCACAGAGGTGTCCAATCCGGAATTTTCCAGCTCGAACGTTCATCTCTTCGTGGTAAGCCATCATATTCTCCTTCTCATGACATCAGAGCCCTCTCTAACAAGATAGGTTCTCCACATGATAGTATATTTCCTTCCCCATATACACCGTCAACACCGAATTCGAAGCTCCTCATCTACCATAAAGTAGTAGCGAGCAAGGCCGAGACGGAATCCATCCCAGAGTCGAAAAAAGTCACGCATGGTCGATTTCCCAGCAAGACATGGACTTTCAACGCCCAACCGAAGATGAAAGCAACTGGTTCTACAACGGTCTTCCCAGCCGACCCAGGCTTGTAGCACGCTCTAGCTCAACACCGTCTCGCTTTAAGAATCTTGACTCATGGTCTTCGGATCGAAAAACCATAACTGTCGTCGGCAACCATGCTATTGTTAGCAAGTGGAACGACGAGCCTTCCCCACTGAGGAACGAAATATTGGACATTTTGACCCGACATAACGTTGACTGCTGTGCGATTGATGTCCTCCGCATAGGATACCTCGATGAAGAAATTCCTGTTAATGTCTCGATCTCGGTCTCGGCGGATAAAGTATGGGAAATAAGCAGCCACGTTGCCTGGGAATGCAGAAAAGCCCTTGTTGAACACGGACTTGACGATGTACACTGCGAGATCGAGGAGTCCAAGCTGGTGAATCTCGCCTCCAGGTAACGGCAACTACGACCTAGACTGGGCGGTAGATGTGACGCATGTCACTCACATAGAATGCCTTCTGGCAGATACGAAGACTTACGGGCTGACGATGGAGATCCTATAGATGGAGCACCGTTCTGGCCTCTGCCGGTGGAGGGGCTAGTTGTTGCCAAACAAACTGTGCTACCCCGTTACCTATCACACCCCAGTGTACCTAGAATCAATTAAGCAATCATGAACCTGTCAAACCACCGTCCAACAATGCGAACAGCTGGACCGTGGCGTGGTATAGGCAAATGCGGTTGGTTGGTCTCGGGTGCGGAGAAAATCGTCGAGATTACTAGACTCTTTACAGATCTCTAAGGGATACCCATGACCTCAGAACTGCATTACAGGTTGTTGGATAGCGGACGCCCTATCAGCCACTGGGCGACATTTCCGTCCATTTTGAAATACAACCTTTAGGTAGACCCCCAGACACAGTGAGCATCTGCGCCCATGAGGCCGCAGGCAAGGTAAACATTAGCACAAATATATCAGTTGAAAAGGTCCTCAGCCAAGTCATAAGATGCTGGTAATTAAGCAAAACAGCGCTGGTGTCTAGAAAGTATACCGCAAGTACATTTACGCCTGAAAACCGCAGCAATACTTACCTAAGTACATTCGAGGCCATTAACAAGAAGATGAACAGCAACTTTTCTGATTATGATCATCAACAAACCATCAAGACACAAATAGGAGGTCAAAAGTCGTAATGAGAAATTTTGTCTATCACCTGCGTCTTATGTATAACATGGAGATTTGATATTTGATAGCGGGGTTCGGGAAAGCACATTGAGCTGAATGCTTGGGGAACATTTGCTTGCGTTTGAGGACCGTAATATATGCCACGCTGTAATATCGACAGGTGATAAGACTTCGCCCCCCCTCGGTAACTCCGGCTACCCCCAAAGTCTGGTCGACTAATTGCCAGCCCCAGCTTTGGGGCAACATTGACGCCCTCCGCCCAGTCATCCCTCATTTAGGCAGCGAAACACCGTCACATCCGAAGCGAATGCCGCCTCTCTAAAGCTGTCAGTTCATAGAACCTTGTTACCGTTCGATGCCATGAGCTTAGAGAGGCTGAGAGAGTGAGTGTTTGATTCACATTATGAAGGGGGAGGTGATACATATTGGATAGTTTGTTGTGATTGTTACATTTCTTGCGGTTCTGATATTCCCCGGCGGATATCATGATTACTAGCGTCTACTTGATCGGATTAGTTTAGCCGGTCCAGTAGAAAGTCTGCGGTATCATGCCGGTTCAAAATCCCTGTCCCGGAGCAGATCGGCAAACGAAATCTGACTTGCGGTTGGCTATTCTACGAAGAATTCCGCCCTACGCCGCTAGCGCCCTGGCTCGAAGCTATGCTCCACTCATCGTGATATATCTAATACTAGGCATCAGCATTTGCTGTGCGGCTAAAAAGACAGTCAATCCTTTTGCGGACCACGCTCATACTTTCATAGTTTACTCACCCGGATAGATACCTTGGAGATGGATTCCCAATCTTCTGCGTCAGCTTGCGACTCACGATCGTCTAATGCCGACTCGGCCGCCGTTGGCCTTGCTCTGGTGCAGACCGTGAGTCGCGGGAATAACAGGTGCGTATTTCCGCATCAGTCCCTGCACCACTTTCCTCCAATAACAGGGCTCTTAGGATGCCAGAGATGTCTTCACGAATGGCAACCTTCTCCCTAGGGAGTCGATCGAGAGGCAAGAGAACGTTCGCGGCCAAGGTCAAGTCAGGCTGCATCACATGCAAGTATGTACCTTTGCCTATCTGTCAAAGTGCAATCGTAACACGTTGTAGACGACGCCATGTCAAGTGTGATGAGACGCGACCTTTCTGTTTAAAGTGCACAAAGTCGCCGCGAGGGCCTGGAGTGTGCGAAGGATACTCGTCTCAGCCGGAAGATTCAAATCACTCCCCTATTCGACCGGTTGTTCCCAAGGGAACACGACGGCCACTTGCTGCCCTCATGGAACCCGGTTATGACACGTCGCTATTCACTGGTTCAGAGATAGGGTACTTCGAGTTTTGGCTGCGACTCATCGGCACCATCTACCTCTTCCCTAGCGATATAATGCATCGCGTCGTCCCGCAACTCGCACGTCAGGAGCCAGCCATCAAGCATGCTGCTCTCGCAATGGCGGGAATGGCTCGGGCTCTCGTTCCGTCGCTCGTGTATCGATCCGACAAGGAGCTTCACGGCAACGGCCCGCATTATGAGTTCGCGTTGCAACATTATAACCGCGCTATCAAGCTTCTGCGCACCTCTCAGCCTTCGAGCGAAAACATGCTTTGGGCCATCGTATGTTGCGTGCTATTCGTAACATTCGAATGCCTCCACGGAGATCGCACTGCGGCATTGTCGCATGTGAATCACGCCTACAAGATGATGGAGGCATACTTCCGTCGACGTTCGCTGGTTGATGAAGGCCCAGTGACGGAGTCCATCCGCGCCGTGTGCGACGATGCTGCGTGGGTGTTCCAGGGCTTGACAATGCAGGCGTGGTCCCACAACGTGCTGCATCCAGACAACCTTTTGGAAATCAGTTGGTGCTGTCGTGGCAGCAAACGTGCCTTTGCTGTCGATGAGATGCCTCCCAAGTTTACAGACATCCACGCGGCTCGGCGGTGGTGGCGGGTCGTACAGCACCACACGTGTCATAGATGTCCTATCTACACCGAGGTATACGTTGACGGCCTTTCTGAAGACATGCTCGCAGGTGCCCACGAACGGCCCGCGCTGTTGCCGAACCACCTCGAGACAATGGCGGCCGTTATTCCGGAATTCTTGGACCACCTCCGAAACTGGAGCAACGCCTTCCAGGCTCTGTACGACGACCTGCGGTTACGACAGCATCTCAGCCAAGCCGACTACCAGTTGTACGTCGATGCTTGCAACTTGCGCTTGCAATATCTCTTTCTCTGGAACGAAGTCTCCAGCTTGAGTTTCACAGACATCAGGACGGTGATCATCCTGACGCCGTCTTTCCGGGAGATTGTGCAACTCAGTCGAACTGTCCTGAAGGCGCAGGCGAACTGTGGTGGGTGCAGCGATACTTTCAGTATGGACAACGGGCCCACGTGGCCGCTATTGGTTACTGCGTGTCGGTGTCGAGACACTAAACTCAGACAAGAGGCGACGGAGCTGCTGGGCAGGTTTAACCGTCGTGATGGTATATGGGACAGTAGGGTATTCCATGATGTCGCGCAGAGGTACAGGGAAAACGAGATCGAGAACCTCGTCCTGGCTGGAGTCGAGGACGAAAAGGGGTCACCCTTGTGGCGCCGAGAGTTACGTTTCTGTCGTGACGGAAAGGTGAGTGGTACACGCTTCAAATGGAATCCTATTAGCAGTCAATGGCAGCATGTAAGAGAGGTTTTGTAGGGTACTTGATGCAAGACCGAGCCGAGAGTCCATGGTATCAACACTGAAATTCGAGCTAGATTCTGCGTCCAAAGCGCATAGCAGCCTTTTGTGCTTGTTGCAAAGCGTTACAAAGAAAGCGCATAGCGACCTATTTACATTCAGTAACCTCTTTTTCATAATTCATACATTGACCATGCCTTTTTGGCAGGATGGCGAGCTGAGGTTGCTTTCGTCCACCGGCTCGAGTTCGTTATCATCAAACTGTTGTATGAGCCCTTGTGGCTTGGGCGCGGATGCTGAACCACGCGCGTAGCCTGACATGACTGATGCGAGACGTTTTTTCTTATCCGAGTGCCCGAGGATGAACCTGACGAAGAACTGCCGGATATTGGGTATGCAGGCTGTGAAGATTCCTACATTGAGCTCTATGGCCGACCAAATAACGGTGGGCAACATGGCAACTGGACGAGGCGCATGGTCAGTTTTCAAATCGAGAGCTGTCGGCAGTTCAGGCATCTTTGAACATACCGGTCGGATTCAGAGGGTCTTTGCGGAAATCCAAAATAGCGGAAATGCGAACGGCGCTCACGATAGTGAGGCTGATGATGGCATGTTAGCTCTGCTCGTTTGGTCGCAACGGCACGTTGGCCAGCATGGTCAGCACTTACAAGAGACCAAGGCTAAACATGGCCACGACTGCAAACTTTTTGCGCCGCGCCAGGTTCATGCTCCAGATTTGCGTGACTGGTAGGGTAAGCATCCACAAGTCTAACGCAATGTTTATGCCTGCGTGCGAAAGGGAAATGTAGGTAAAGTCAATACACTTCCCTGCCGCATCGCCAGTCCAGAATGTCCAGGCCAGGCTCACAGGCTGGCACCGGAACAGGCTGACGAAGAGGAAGCTAAGCCCAGTCAGGAGGTTGATTACGAGGGTAACCCACAGTACGATGCGGATCTTCTCATCCGGGAGATGGAAGATCCGAAGGTACGAGAAGATGATAGACACCTTGATCAAGTCGATGCAGAGGTGGTAGAGGGTCTGCAGGGCGTAGAAGATCTGTTTGAGACAGTGTTAAACATATACCGGTTTGAAAAGCCGACAGGAGAAAAGGTAGCATCCGCTGGATGTTGAAACACTATAATTACTTTGAAAAAGAGAAAGATCTGTTCGTGGTTGAATGTCCAGAGGTCTTTCCCAGCGCCGTTGTGCTCAACTTGATGTCAACGTCAGGCTGTCATCTTGAAACCACTGGTCTGATTGGGAACTTACGATAGGCATGTAAAGATGTGTACCCCACAAGAACAACCTTGATTCTCTGTTCAGCATCATATTTCCATCCCCCACGTAGAGGTTCCCACTCACATATGCCGCAACAATAGTATAGTCATCAGGACCGACTGGACCCAGCCGCGCAAACTTGGTTATGGCCCGAAGGACGATCGAGAGTGTGGGTAGCATAACGAACAACACGATTCGGGCGACTTTGCGTGCTTTTGTTACCCCAGTGTGCAGGGGAAAATGGCACGCCGCCCAAGTAATGTTCTGCGATTCTGGAGACGAGCCGTCAGTCAAAAACACCCTCGCCTCAAAGCAAAGCTATTGAAGGGTCCCTACCTAGTGCGTAATTTAGCGAGCAGCTCGCGATAACGCAATCCTCCACGTCGTCGAGAAAATCATTACTCTGGCACAGGCATGTCTGGTTGGTCGTGGGGCATTTCGATCGCTTGAGGCTTGCCAAGAGGCAAGGCAGCTTTATTGCGCGTCAGTGGTTGCGCTCGTCGGTCGCTGAAGGGGGGACCGATTCTTCTTACAGCACAATCGGGATTGTCTTGTAAATCAATGCCGGGTGTTTCGGGGAGCATGAGCCTCTCGGCGAGCGTCGTCGCAGCCGTCGTGCACAGCGTCAAGAGGAGGAGGGACGGGCAGTTCAGGCGCATGACGACGGTCCGTCTGGACCACCAAGTGGTGGTTTTGGTATGTGGTTACCGGGTCGGGGACCGAAGCTCTGCGACCCCTCAGAGTTGATTGTGGAACTATCAGCTATGACGTGACGTTGTATGAGCGGATATAGCGTTTCTTTAAAGGGATTGATAGAGTTCGGGGGCTTGAGGGGGAGGAAGTAGTGTAGTACAAGGATTGATTGAGGAAAGGCATCTGCGGTTTTGATGTTTTCTATAACACCCCCGGACAACCGGCACGCATTCCAGCCAGAGGCGGTCGATACACAATTACCCTGGGTGGCACGAGGAGGCGAAACTCTTCGAGGCGCACCCGTTGGTCGTTTCCGGTCACGGTGTTTTGGTTTCGGGGAATGTCTTGGTAGAACTACAACATCGCCTAACAAACGGAGCGCGGAAGGGTAGCCCGATGAGTGGTACCTTGACAGATGGGAAGCCGGATTAAGCTAGCGTTCCATGGCGAGGCCTCTTTCGCGCCCGCGCGCCATATAGGGATGCATATGCCGAGTCCTGTTAACAACCATCGTGCCTCCTTAGCACGTCTTCTCCTTACTCATCCGGGTCATTGATACAGCGCCGCATTCACCTGATGAGTGGTCAATCACCTTTAACCAGAACAGTCGTTCCGATCCCCATTCGTCGGTAGATGGTTCCGGAGGTTCAGCCAAATGAACTGCTTGGAAGTGATATGCCGGCTAGGACTCGCCGACGTCAGGTTTGTGGTTTATTAAGTGCTCCCTATGATGCGTGTTGACCCATGTGGTTCGGCCGGTAGGAAATAATGTGTTTCGTACCTTTTCCGATGCCGAAAGATTGTGGATATCCACTCTTCCTTCCGTGCAGTGAATGTTGCGCTTCTGGGTTCTAGAATCGCTTGGCATGTCTTGATCCAGTCTCGCCCTTTTGGTTACACAGCACAGTCTCTTTAAAAAGAAGACTCTACTCCTGAGATTCCAATAGCCCTACCGAGCTTTGGAGGGCCATGTTAGTTTCCCTGACTAGCCGAGTAAGTCCGTTCCAAGTAATTTAGGTTGAAGGAGTTTTCTCATTGACTATAATGACAACCCTAGGGTGGAAGGAAGCAACAAGACAAAGAAACACTCCATTAGAGAGCATAGTGAGTAATTCCACGTCTATTGCTTCCAATCGAAAATACAACACTATACATGTTCTACCACTCAACCACTGTCAATCATAGTGACGGCGCTATTCTCCACTGACCAAGGCAGGTCGGAAAGCAGGATACGGATGTATTCGGTCAGAATCTTCCATTTCACCCGTTCCCCGAGCTTCAGGAAAGCAGTCACGCCCTTCTCTACATCGGACATAGTGATATCCCGATCGGTTTACAGGAGCGTCACGCCAAGATGCCGCGCAAGACCACCACACTGAACCTCGTGGTGTAAATTGCTTCCCCTGACTCTAGTCAGCTGCCATCCTGACATGCCACTTGTATGAGGGGGAAAGCCGAGAAGCATGTTCGTCGACAGCCCGGTTTTTCCCAATTTCGTATGGCCGGCTGGGTCTTCTTGGCTACTCCGACTCGCAAAAGAACGAGAAGCCGAGGGTGATTGCAATGAGATCAAAAGTGAAGCCATTCCACACAACCCCGTCTCACCCCGTCAAGTCAATCACTTCCGCCTCCCGGAGCCCGAACTCCGCCTTCAACCTCGCGTCCAACCAGCCCGCGTACCCGGCAAACATGCCCACCCCCTTCCACAGCTCGCAGAATCCTCTCATGGACTCCATCCTCTCCCGCTCCACCGCACTCCGCCTGCCCTCCCGCCACTTCCCGCCCCGGCCGCCCTCGACGACCCCCATCTCACCAAGGCCCCAGAGCACCTTGTCTTCGCACACGGGGCATAGGTACGGCGGCTGTCGCGCGTCCTCCCCCAGTCCGCCAGTGCCCTGCATGACGCACGCGTAGTACACGCAGTGGTCCATCCCGAGGCAGTGGCCGATTTCGTGCGCCGCCGTCCTCGCGACCCGGGCGAACCACAGTCCCTTCAGGTCCCCGTCCCGGGAGCGCTTCGGGGCCGGCCTCGGGACCAGGACGGCCCTCGATGCCTCGACTGCGGCGCCCATCGCCGTGCCCTTCACCCGCTTCAGATCGACCGTGATCTCCCCATCGTCATCGTCGCCACCGCCCTTTCTCCTTGTCTTCGCCCCCTTCTCCGTCCCGGCCCCCGAAACTCCGCCGCCCTCCTCACCCTCGGCGGCGTCCTGCTCCTCCCACCACTCCACCGCTTCGACCACGAACCTCTCGCAGTGCGACGCCGGCCACATGTGCTCCCTCTCCACCCCCTGGACCCCGTCCAATAGCGGCCGGTACCGGAAACCCGAAACCACACAGATCCGGCTCCCGCCAAACGCACGCCCGCAGCAGAAGTCGTCGTCGTCGTCCTCGTACAGATCCTGCGCGACGACCATGCAAGCGGCGTACGCGTCCGCTGGCAGCACTGAAGCCAGCGCGTCGAGCAGGTCGCACAGGTTGAGCTGCATCCGCGCCAGGCCGTCCGGCGCCGGCCTCGCGCGGATCCCCACCACCGACCCGTCCCCAGTCTCCAGGCCTACCATCGCCATCCCCTCTAACCTCCTTCCTGCGCGTGATCGCTCTCCGTCGTCGTCCCACTTCACGAACCGTAGTGCCGCCGGGAGACGCTTCACAGGTAGCGGGTGGTAGAATGCGGCAAGGTACCCCCTCACGTCCTGCACCTCGGGGTGCTCCAGCCCGTCCGCGGCGATGGGCGGCGTCTTCGACCCGGAAACATCGGGCGAGGACCAGGCCGCCATGAACGCCGCGTCCTCGCCGATGGCGGGGACATCTGCGACGTACAGCGTCTTCCTCTGAGGCTTGATCGGGTTCCGCCAGCGCCCCTTCGCCCACGACTGCGCGCTCTGCGGCGCGCTCCGCGGGTCCAGCGCGATGTCGTCATCCGGAAGGACGAGCGGGCCGGGAAACGTGGAGGGGTCCGGCGCGGTGTTGGCGGCGACCCCGAGGGACGGCCCGGTCGCGGCGCTGCGTTTCTCGGCGGGGATACGGACGAAGCCGGCTTTCCTGCGGCCATACTCGGAAGCTTCGACGAGGAGAGATTCATGGGGACAACCCTTGGGACGTCCGCGGGGTGCCATATTCGCAGCTGAGCTGAGTCAAGGGAGAGTTAATCAAGGGAGAGGGTGGCGCAGAACGTGTTCTCGAGGTCTTGGGGGGGGGGGGGGGGGGGGGGGGGGGGGGGGGGGGGGGGGGGGGGGGGGGGGGGGGGGGGGGGGGGGGGGGGGGGGGGGGGGGGGGGGGAGGGACGATGGCTAGGTATTCTATAGACTTGCTCTTATCTCGTCCGTCGTCGTCGTCGCTCTCACCGGTAAAGTTGCTGCCGTGCCGCAGGATCATGAGTCACGTCTCGCGTGAGTGCATCAATGTCAATGTGGAAGCCTGTGAGACTCTTGATTGGGTACGCGACGCCATCCAATCCGGACATTGGTGTCGTTAAACAACCCCGCTTCCAGAGCTGATGCGTCATAACGGGAAACCATCTTCATACTACCCGTCTCAGCCTCATGTGCTCCAGGAAACAGAGCCACTTTCACTTGATGCCAGCATAACCCACGATCCATCGAGTTGATGGTGTCACGTGGCCTCTGGGCCAGCAGCTCCCGTTGGCCATACCGCATGTCAAAGACGCTCTCTCGCCACCCTCCGAGAGTTGCCCTCTCAGCACACACCAAACATCAACAAACAAAAGACGGCAAACCTCGGAGGGGAAGCACAAATCCGGAAAGCCTCTTGCGTCAACCGATCCGAGTGCATGCGGTAAACCGCCTCTCACGGGCCATGGAAGAGAGAGAGTCCTTGCTCTCCATTCTCGTCAAGGGAATCATTCCACCGGGGCCTCTTGGAAGAACTTGACCAAGCGCCGCAACTGCGTCCCTCAGCGCAGGAATCGCTCGACTCCCCTTCCTTCACATCAACCTTTCAACCTCAACGCTACTCATCGGTGACGCCGTCACCAACGTCCTAGCGACCTCGGGAAATCCTTCCCCCTTCTCCTAAGTCTCCGCCGCTTGGCCCGCGGGTCTGGACCCAACGCCTTGTCTTATGATGCCGAGCATCGCTCCCGCTCTGGACGCCTCGCTGAGGTTGACTGAGGAAGTCTGACGCTCGTGTCGCGCTTGCGCTCGCGCAAATAAACAAACAATCAGACAGATGCCCACAGCCTAGGCCCCTCCTTCGGGCGATATACACGCACACACACGCAAGCACACACAAGCGCGCGCGCACGCAAGCCACACCCTCGCCTGAAAAGACACATGGGCCGTTGACGCCGCCCGCGGCACCTACAACCTGCGTCCCCGTCTGCGACAGACGTCCGTCCCAGCGGGACGGGCTCAAGGAGCTTTGTCGTGAGTTCCCCCC